>JARPMJ010001895.1:0-138708 GCA_033366665.1 Phoxinus dragarum
CTTCGAGAAACTAACAAAAGGCCAATGAACATTGGCATGCAACATTTGCATTCCGCGGACCCGCCCGTCAGCGCGGGTATAAAAGCCGGAAAAGCCGGAAAAGCATCATCGCTTTTCGCTGAGGAGCCGAAGTAACGGACCCCCGCGAAGGTACAGCCACATGGCAAAGGGACGTACGTCTCCGTTCCCTGTACTCAGGGAACGAGGGTTACATACGTAACCGAGACGTTCCCTTTCGTCCAGGGAACGGAGACGTACGTCGGGTTACCCTGACGAAATTGGGATCCCTAATAAAGCGCCATGGTGCTGGCCCCTTCCAGCGGCCAGCTAAGCCGCCCTACAGCAGTTTCGAATAATTTTCGGGGGCTGCTAGGAATCCACTGCTGTTCCGCAAGACCCACACAGAGGACATTGGATAACACTGGGAACCGCCCCTCCACACTGCGGAAAACCAGAACGCCTGAACTGGCCTGGAATACTCATATGAATCCACATAGTGAACATATGGAGTCCCTGAGATGGTCCCAACCATTGGAATTGAGAGCACATACAACAAGGACGACGGAGCTAGTCCGTCGGGGGAAGACACGGCTGGACTGCACGTGGCAACGCATAGACGCGGGAACATATTTTATCTAGGGGGTGCTGGGGGCGGGGCTTAATGGGGCGGGGCTTGATATTGCGGGGTGGAGATGGTAGAGTATTTAAAAAAAAATCATAATATTAAAAAGCCCAAACAAAAAGATGACCATACAAAGGAATGAGGACAGAGTTATGTGAGAACGCTCAGAACTCATGATACATTTTAAAAACACAACACAAAAATCTGCATCTTACCTTTTGATAGGCCTACATGCTCAGGAGTTAGTGCCGGTTCACACAGAATGCATAATCTTTCAAAGCGAAAATGCAAGATGCCAAACGCGGGCAGTGCATGAAGAGGGAAAAACGCAAGGCGCGTTTTAGTTTAACTTATTTTAACTAGAGTGCTGCGTTTTGAGCTGTGTCATGCGCGTGACGCGAGCGCAACCAGAGGTGTAGTGGTAAAACAAGAGGTGGGTAAACTATAAATTCTGGTGGTGGTAAAGTTTACTAAATGACAAAACAGAGAGAACAAAAATATTTATGAGAGATAGAGAGGGAGGCTCATATCCAGGGCACTTGTGCAAAACGAAAACGGTTGTTGTATTTTTAAAACGCAAAGTTAACCAACACAATTTTAATTTGAACTGTAGGCTACACCAAATGCTGCGCAAAAACATAAATATAGACTAATTTTTGTTTATGATTTATTGCCCCTTTATTAAACATTTAAAATATTCACAAATTAATATCGATTTTTTGTTGTTGTTGATTTTACAATTTTTCTAAGACAAAATTAGAACCTGGAAATTATATTTTTCCCGCAGCGCTGAATTAGAAGAGGGGGCCTGGAACCACAGCCTACAGACAGGCGATTTATAGGCTAATGATAATAAATGTGTCTGAAAAAATGATGAGGCATTTTAATTGTTTATTAATAAACTATTGTTTTCTAAATCAGTGTCGGCTAAAAACATATCTCCATCTCCGCTGTTAAGCGGATGCGCCTTTAGAGAGAAATGCACCTTTCATACGGATTACATAATCAGAACAAAATGTATTAGCTTTCGATTCGAATTTGTTCGTTTTAAAGTGGACATTTCAAGCTTTAGCTACATAGGCTATATTTAGTTTCAGTTCTCGCGCTCCAGTTCACGGAGATCATGAAAGCGCGCCTGATTGTTTTATATAATTTTACAAAAGCACAACGTTTTCTTGTTATTGTGAGTTTACACAAATAAAAGTAGTTACGAATAATGTATTATTATTTTCTGTATGACCAGAAATTATAGAGTATTTTAAGTTGTTTCACTGTTGATAGGAGTGTTCGCACCCGCGCCTCCGTGCCATGCAGTGCGCGCTTCACACTCCCCACAAACCCTTGGATATACGTCAAAATCTTGTGTTTATTTGTGATAATCTTAACCCTGTATTACTATTGTCTAATCCGTAGGCTATTATGAATGACATTTGACGAATTGCTTTGTTCCTTTTTTGGATAAAAGCGTCTTCTAAATATGTAGCGCAACAGTTAAACGCGACTAGTGCGTTCACACTGAAAAACAATGGAAAAGTAGCAGAGTGGGATGGAAAAACACGTTCTCCTAATGCCAAAGAATGCTTTAATCAAGACATCTACTTAATTTTTCACCGATATCTGAGTGAACAAGAACATGCATTAAATGAGTGGCAAATGAGTTCTGAGATGCTGGTCATCAACCAGTGTCACGTTACTCCATGCGGGATCGGCTTTTGCCTTTTTTGATATATACATTTCTTTTAGTTATAAAACCATATTCGACAACATATCAAAACGAAATAATCTTTAGAGTAATTTTATAAAGGTAGAAGGTGTTCTTAAAAAACATGTTGAAAGTTATTTAAAGTCATGTCATCTTAAATGCAAATGTAGTGAAACAGCTGTCGTCAGGGGGTGCTGCAGCACCCTCAGCACCCCTACTTCCCGCGGCCATGTGGCAACGCGGTACTCAAGACCACTGAACACCCAGTCTGCTAGACAACTCTTGCTGGAGGAGCAAACCTGGCGCCGGGCGGTCCGCCACGCCGGGCACCGGGGGGGTGATGGAGGAACTAAACGAGGCTACCACTTAGGGTGCCAGCGGAGCGGAAGAGACGCACTTATCTGATTTACAGAGTGGCGTAGCAAGCCGACACAACCTATTCCCTCGACCCACTGGACGAAGCCAGAACCCGGGAGGAAACCGGTTCCACACGGAGGTTATAGAACCTAGCAAACGTGTTAGGTGTCGCCCAGCCCCCCAGCTCTACAAATGTCTGTCAGCGAGGCGCCTTGAGCCAACGCCCAGGAAGCGGCAACACCTCTAGTTGAGTGAGCGCGCAACCTGGGGGGACAAGGCTCACCCTGGGCCCCATAGGCTCGGGTGATGGCATCCACTATCCAGTGGGCTAACCTCTGCTTGGAGACGGCCTTCCCCTTCTGCCGGCCTCCGTAACAGACAAGGAGCTGGTCTGAGGTCCTGAAGCTTTGCGTTCTGTCAACGTAACACCGCAAGGAGCGGACGGGACAGAGAAAAGCTAGGGCTGGGTCTGCCTCCTCCTGGGGCAGCGCTTGCAGGTTCACTACCTGATCTCTAAACGGAGTGGTAGGAACCTTGGGCACATATCCGGGGCGGGGTCTCAGTGTTACGTGGGACAGGCCCGGCCCGAACTCTAGGCACGATTCGTCGACCGAAAATGCTTGCAGATCCCCGACCCTTTTAAAAGAAGCCAATGCTAACAGGAGCGCTGTCTTAATAGACAGGATATCAAGCTCTACTGTCAGCAAAGGCTCAAAGGGAGGACTCTGGAGAGCTCTCAGTACCAGAGTCAGGTCCCAAGGGGGTACAGAGTGTACAGGGCGAGGAGGGTTTAACCTCCTAGCACCCTTCAGGAATCTGATGACCAGGTCGTGCTTTCCCACCGACTTATCGTCAACTGCATCGTGATGCGCCGCAATGGCAACGACATACACTTTGAGGGTTGAAGGGGACAGCCTACGCTCCAACCCATCTTGCAGGAAAGAAAGCACAACACCGATCGGGCAAGTTCGGGGGTCCTCCTGACGAGAGGAGCACCAAGCGACGAACAGGTTTCACTTTAACGCATAGAGGCGCCTCGTAGAGGGGGCTCTAGCGGAAGCGATAGTGTCTACCACTGCCTGTGGCAGACCACTCAGAACCTCCGCGTCCCGTCCAGGGACCAGACATGGAGTTTCCAGAGGTCTGGACGCGGGTGCAGTAGAGTGCCCCGTCTCTGAGAAAGTAGATCCTTCCTCAGAGGAATCGGCCAAGGAGGGGCTGTCGAGAGGAGCATGAGTTCTGGGAACCAAGTCCTGGTGGGCCAGTACGGCGCCACCAGCAAGACCTGCTGCTCTTCCTCCCTGACTTTGCACAGAGTCTGCGCAAGAAGGCTCACTGGGGGGAACGCATATTTGTGTAGGCCCCGGGGCCAGCTGAGAGCCAGGGCGTCCGTGCCGAGGGTCCCCTCGGACAGGGAGTAAAACCACTGGCAATGGGTCGTGTCCGGAGAGGCGAACAGGTCGACCTGTGCCGCTCCGAAGACACTCCAAATCAGCTGGACCGCCTGGGGATGGAGTCGCCATTCTCCGGGCAGGGGGGTGAACCGTGAAAGCTCGTCGGCCACACGGTTGAGAGCCCCCGGCACGTAAGCGGCATGAAGCGACCTCAGATGCTTCTGACTCCATAGGAGGAGGTGGGAGGCGAGTCGCGACATACGACGGGAGCGTAGACCACCTTGACGGTTGATGTACGCAACGGTCGCAGTGCTGTCCGTACGGACCAGTACGTGCTTGTGTCTGAGAACCCCTACGAGGCGACACAGAGCTAGACGTACTGCTTGCAACTCCAGGCAGTTGATGTGCCAATGCAGCTGGGGCCCCGTCCACAGACCCGAGACTGCATGCCCTTAGTACGTGGCCCCCCACCCCGTGGCAGAGGCATCTGTGAAAACCACTGCATGCCTGGAAACCTGGACCAGGGGCATTCCAGCCCGAAGGAACGCAGGGTCCGACCACGGGGAGAAGGTCTGGCGGCAGTGCGGGGTCACCTGGACCCGGAACGTGCCACTCTGCCACGCCCACCTTAGGACTCGATCGTGAAGCCAGCGCTGTAGCGGTCTCATATGTAACAGGCCGAGCGGTGTAATCGCCGCTGCGGCCGCCATATGCCCCAGGAGCCTCTGAAATTGTTTCAGTGGAACCGCTGTCCTGCCTCGAAAAGACCTGAGGCTTCCCGCATATCCGCAAGGGTAAGCCACAGGTGGCGCTCCTGGACCACAAGCGTGGACATCGCCCGACCCAGCGAACGTGCGGTAACCTTCGTCGCCCGTAGAGCGAAGTTGGTCGCCGCATGCAGCTCCTGCAGCAAGGCTGGGTCGGGACCACCCCCCTGCAGGTCATGGAGTGCTTTGGCCTGGTGGACCTGAAGCAGAGCCATGGCATGCAGGGCGGAGGCGGCGTCTCCACACGCCTTATATGCCTCCCCGGTTAGACCCGAGGAGAACCTACAGGCGCGGGAGGGGAGTGAAGGGGCACCCCGCCTGGTGGAAGCGGTCTTCGGACACAGTTGCATCGCGATAGACCGCTCCACTGTGGGGATTCCCTCGTACCCGTGCGCCGCCCCGCCGTCAAGGGTGGTGAAGAGGGAGGGGCGAGGAGGCCCCCGCCGGTACGCCAGAGGCGCCGACCAGGACTTCCTCAACTCCTCATGCACTTCGGGGAAGAAAGGCACTGGAGCGGTACGCGGGGCATCCGCACGCACCGCAGCAGGCCAATCATCAAGCCGCGAATGCGAGGGCCCGGGCGGAGGGTTCCACTCGAGTCCCACATTCGCGGCCGCCCTTTCGAGCATAGCAACCACCTCGGGATCAGCGTCAGCTGCAGCCACCACACCCGAAGGGGGTAGACCCGCTGACTCCTCACCCGAAGATGATCGCTCCTCTTCCGATGCCGCGATAGACATCTGGTCCTCCGGGGGCGCTCCAAAGGAAACAACCGGAACCGTGCGGGACGGCCCCGGAAGTTCCCCCGGAAGCGCCGCTGGCAGCGAGCTACTAGAGGAGTGGGAAGCTCGCGAAGATATTTCACCACACGAGACATTCCGCACTGTAACCCTCATACGCTCACCAACGGGGATGACCGAAGTAGCCGCCTGTCGAACTGAATCGACAGACGAACTAGAACGAGCATTATCCGAAGGGACTCCCCCATATTTCAGGGATCTCAGTCTCGAGCGGAGTGTCGCGATGGCCATGCTCCCACAGAGAGAGCATGACTCATCCAACAACGCTGCCTCAGCATGCTTTAAGCCCAAACATGCGAGACAGTGTTGATGGCCATCATCCGGAGGGAGAAGTCTACCGCATCCAGAAACGCACGGGTGAGTCGTCATCCTGAAAAGGACGCGAAACACCCGCCAGCTCTTTTAGAAAGAAAAGAGAGAGAGAAAAACAAGAGAGAGAGAGAGAAACGCCGAAGCGCCAAGGGACCACCGCAGCAGACAGGCGGGGGTAAAACTGCAACCCTTTGCTACATGAAGGCGAAGATCACTGCACCGCGCCGTCACACCAGCGATTCTGCTCTCCAGGTAAGCTGTTGTTGTTCTCTAGAAGGCTTAGGTAGTCAACAGTAGTAACTGAGGCTCCGAAGCGAAAGGCGATGATGCAATGTTTACTTCCGGCTTTTATACCCGCGCTGACGGGCGGGTCCGCGGAATGCAAATGTTGCATGCCAATGTTCATTGGCCTTTTGTTAGTTTCTCGAAGGTAATAGGCTCCCTAGCGTGATCCCAATTTCGTCAGGGTAACCCGACGTACGTCGGAGTTCCCTGGATGAAAGGGAACATATAGGAAAATAATCCTGACTGAGGTTATCATAATTCATGAATGAAAGAGTTAAAATGTGCATAAACAATTATTTCCATACTTTTCTCCCACCTTGTACTTGGTTTTTAAATTTTCCCACTTTTTTGAACAAGATAGCAAAGCTGCGCGCATAGGATTGTGGGTGATTTGGGAGTGCGAAGGATACACATATGCATCCTCTCCTGTATATGATGCATTTTCAGAACTGAGGACTCAGTCCTTGGTTGAAATGCCGAGGATCCTCGACATTGAGAAACAGCGTTTCATGAAGCCTCAATCTGCCCACCACTACTACCACCAAACCTGTCCAAACCTTACCCGTATCCAACTCAACAGCAGCACAAAGTGTTCTGCAATACAACATCAACAGAAGTATGTCACATTTGGTGTGTGGTTTTGCATCCCATTTAGGATTTCATGTCTTTCATTTTGATTTATGTCACAGTCATGTGATTCCCTCTTCCCCTCTTGTGATCTTGTCATACTTGATGTTCTGATTGCTTCCTTTTTTCTTGTGTCTTGTTTTCATTGGTTTCTTTGTTTCACATTGTAGCAAATTAGCTCTATGAAATATTAATAACCAATCATAACTTGTTATAATTGATTATAATTGATTATGAATATTTGGATCAGTTAATCGGATTAACTTGATGTAGCTACATTAACATTACAACCAATTACTCAGTTCATCCTGTGAACCCTCAGTATTGGTTATTAATTGATTAATAGAAATGTACATTTCCGGGGCATGGGAAATGTCTTTCTTACGTATACTACTAAGAGCAAGTAGCCAAAAATCTATGATTATTGACTCCGGATATGAGCTTGAGACACAGACAACCTTACGTGTGATAAGAACAAGACTTTATTAACTAGACTAAACATTTAAACTTGGACCACGAGAGTAAGAGAGAGGCTAAGAGAGCGTAAGAGAGAGGCTAAGAGAGCGTAAGAGAGAGGCTAAGAGAAAGGCTGATCTTGAGATCAGTGATTTTATAGCGTGAAGATGTCACAGCCTCGGGTCTGTGAGTTAATAAGAAGTGTTTCCTTTGGAGGGAAAATTTTACGACCCATTGTGTTCTAGGAGGCATTTGAATGTGTAATTTCATTGGGCGTTTAAGAGAAGAATCTTCAAGATTCTTATAATACTAATGCGTCACAAAGTTAGCAAAATGTAATGTAAATTAACAAATGGGGGATGAAGTTTGGAGTTTATAGAGACCAAACGTGCCACGCATGATATTGGTTAACCATAGTTTTGCAAAGTTTGAAACATTAACCCATTAGAGTTTACAATACAACATAAGACAAACCACATAAAAGGAAAATCATGAGATGGGAAAATTAGATGCATGTTTATACATTTCTCAAGTGGTTATATATATATATATATATATATATAACATATAGGATTAACAGGGTTTATTTCTCCTTCTCAGTCAGAATTAAGTGAAGCCCTCTGGAAATTCCTTTTGGGGTCGTAAAACTTGTTATCAGTCTTAATGTGTCCTGTAACCGGACACTAGGTTCTGCCAGTGGGTAAGCTTCATTTGTGATGTTAGTTTTGGGGGGAGTTTTTATAGACCTTTGTTGGGAGAGTGAGTTTGCTGGATTATTCATTAAATATAATGAATTGTTAGTGCGTGTCTGATTGGTCCAGACGCTACAACATTTCATGTTCTCATTGGTTGCCATAGTCATGTGCTCCCCTGTATTTCACCTTCAGGTTGTGTTCGGGTCATTTAGACCCAGAGAGGATTTTCTTTCCCCCAAAAATGCTAGTTAACATTACTGCATTTGTCTAAAACTGATTGACTTTACTCACACAGGGTATAATACTGTACTTCCCCAACATTTTTTGTTTCCACCTTCTAACACTTGAGGTGTTCTGAGTCAAAAATAACCGGCCTACAACTTTTTAAAATTATAAATCTCTCATTACTTTATATTATAACCAAATATTGAATATTGAAATATTTTTGTCAACTTTTTTCTTTCGATTAGCACAGGTTGTGCCTTTCTTTTTGGATCTGACTGATTGTATGCCTCTTTTATCTGAGCTTACACTCTAAAAAATCCTGGTTGTTTCAACCCAATTTTGGGTAAATTATGGACAAACTCAAACGTTGGGTTAAAAATGCAATGTAAAAATTTAACCCAACGGCTGGGTTTGTCCATATTTGACCCAAAATTGGGTTGAAACAACCCAGCATTTTTTAGAGTGTATGCACCTCAATTGTTGACTATAAAAGCTTTTTTTGTGGGTAATTTTGGCAATGTTGAATAAAATTCAAAAATATTCTGTACAATTTACCAAACTAGTGTTCTTTAATGTTTAACCAGGAAGTTTGTTTTCAAATGCTTTTATCTTGTACAAAATGGCACAAAGTCACACTTTTGGTGTTCCTGGTCAAAAATGAACAGCTTAAAAAACAAAACAAATGCATAAATCTCTTGTTATGCTATATTATCACCAAATATTGGATTCAGTATTTTTGTAAACTTGTTTTCTTTCAATTAGGAGAGATTTTGTATTTAGTTTTGAAACTGACTGATTGTAGGCCTCATTTTGACTGGCAACACAAAAGGCTTTTCAACACCGCAGGGTTAAGCCTCATATTTGCCTAGTCTAGTTGTTATATACTGAAGAACGTTATGCTGTTTCCACGCTTCATGTACAGGCCGTTGTTTGTCCAGTTCATAGTTTATGTTTTGTTTCATGTCAAGTTTGAGTTTGTTTTGTTTCACATTTTAACAAATTTAACCAAATTAATGTTCAAGTTAACTAATTCACTAATGTAAAAAAATTTAAGTGCTACCAAATTTTTTAAATTAGCATCAGTAACAATTTTATGATGAGAAACAATGCACCAGACACAAAATGAATAGAGTTGGAACACTATTATACTTTTTCTTTTTTTTTGTTGTTGCTGTGGACAAGATTGTTTCAGAGCAAAAGAATAGGATCACACTTTTAAAATTTGGGTGTCTAAATATGGCCAGGCGAAATACATGAATTTGCTCTCATTTTCAATTGGTGGCTTTGGTCATATAGAAAATGTCCTCTGGCCTACAGTGACATGTTTTTCTGGGTTTTCTTTCACTCTTTCTTTTTTATTTATTTTATTTTTTATTTCTGTCTGTCTGAACTACAGCTGTCCTGAGGCAAGGTGGAGTGTGTCTCCGCACCAAAAACACACGAGCTGACTTTGCCTTTCAGGAGAGAGAGAGAGAGATAGAGAGAGAGAGAGAGAGAGAGAGAGAGAGAGAGAGAGAGAGGAGAGAGAGAGAGAGAGAGAGAGAGAGAGAGAGAGAGAGTCCTAAAAGAAGTCCTAAAGGAAGGTCAGCTGTGGGGATGTAAATAATTCTCATCTAAATTTGCCTTTCAAACACAGTATTTGTGTGTGACACATAGAGAGAAGCAATGCGAAATCACGCAAAAAACTTTGACTGTGCAGATAACAACAACAACAACAAAATATCAGATGAGTTTGCACCAAGGCAGACAAGGTAAATAATACAGTAAAGCAAAGTTCATCCATAATGAGAATTACGCTATTATTTACTTACCGTCAAAAAACTAACTTTTCCTGTAGATGATAAAAGGAAATATCCTGGTTTCCACGGAATGAATATGAATGGACACAAGTAGATGAGCTTTGAAAAAAAAAGCCCATATGAATCATGCTCTGTATTCAAATTCTCCTGAAGCCATGGAATAGATTTGTGTGAAGTAGACTAAACCATAAGTCAGTTTACACAATAAATCTTCCGTCTGCTATAGCTCTCAAAACAACCAGGTCATTCACTAGATCTAAATGAACCAGGTTATATTGATGACTTTCAGGATCAATATAAGGTTATGAATTTTTAACAATGGCCTTAATAGATGTATTGGGAGATAGAGATGTAATTTTGCTACTGTACATTTGTACTAAACTCTTATTATAGAGAATTTCACTGTGGGTAAGCCTAAACAAAGATTGTACGACTACAACCAATCAAACACAAGGTAAACACTCCTCAAAAACAGACACAATGACATGAAAGACAACAATGTGTAGTTCAAAGACAATTGAAATCATTTAGCCTAAAGAACATGAAAAACTGTCTAAATATCTTAATCATTTATATTATATATTAAAATGATTATTTATTCAAATATCTGCATATGTTGACTGTGCTGTATATGTAATGCATAATGTACAATCAGATATTGTATATTGCTGCAGCCAGATGTTTATTTTCTAGTAATGAGTTTCTGACATTATCCATCTTATCATAAACAGTTATACAGTATGTGAAAAGGAAATATTGATTTAAATTGGAATGTACAGATCTCAGACAGACTACAAGCACAGTTATGTAGGAAACAACTCCCGCATGAGCAGTCATATTTGAAATGTTTTTATAAATTTAGGCTACATGAACAATATTTTCCAATCATCTGAATATTTGAGAGCTCAATTCAAATTCCCCTTTTGGTGCAGTTCTGCCATCTGCTGGATAAGATGATCCAGAGAGACCAGAGATCAGCTGCCAATTCATAAATGATTATTTATGTGAAAACAAATGTTTTAGCTTATTACAACCTTTTAGTGAGGTCAAGGTAAACTTTTTTGGTCCCACTTTATAATAAGTGTCTTTAACTACTACAGCATGTACTAACATTAAATTAATCATTTGATACAATGCACTTATTGTGTACATGTTTTTATATGGTCCTTATATTTAAGAAATACCTGCATATCATTTAGGGATGGGAAAATAAAAAATAAATAATATTCGATGATCGCTGGGAATTATTAGTTCCCTTTCGTTGTCACTTCGAGTAACGTCGAATGACGAAGAAATGGGGTTCGCTTAGAAGTCTATCCTCTTCGAACAGTAATAAAACGAGCCAATGGCAAGCAAATGCCATGGGTCTGCTGAATTTGCATAGCATAACTCCGCCCCACCATGTGGGTATAAAGGAAGTGAGCTGGCAACATGAAGATATGTTTTCGCTTCGGAGCCAAGAGCATTCTTCACTCTACAAGCCATTCTGAGATCATCTCTCTTCACTCTTCGAGACGAGCTACTCTTCAGGTGTTGGTGTGACGGCGAATTCCAGCGAGCTTCATATTGCCTGCGGATCTGCGCAGTGGTCTGCCAGTCGTGTGTCTCTCCCTGGGCGCTTCAACACTGCTGTTTGAGTTTTATCTCTCTAAAAGAGCTGCACGCGGCGCGTCTTTTTAAAGACGGTTCGCCCGTGTGTTTCTGGGTGCGATACACAGATTAAATCAGCTGATGGGCACGGACGCTGTCTGATGTGTTTGGGCAAACGCACAGACAGTGTTCGTGGATGCGTCATGTTCTCATTGCGGGGACATGACCATCGCAATGTAACGATCGAGACTCGATGACCTCCTCGAGAGAGAGTCCCCTCATCCACACCCCGATCTATTCTCTCCGCAAGAGGGAATACTTCGGCTGGTGGCCAGGGTGATCAGAGGCTGCTGTGTGGAACCAACCCGACGATCTATCCTCAGTCCACACACGCCTCTTCACATTGCAACCCGTGTGGTATCCGGATGAGATCGCTGACCAGTCCCGGCCAGAGGTCGCGGGCTGGTCCAGCATTTCATTCGATGCCCCGGCAGATGAAATCTTGTCTATCGCCGCATCACAAGGTGGGCGTGAGTACGCTGGAGAAGACTCGGCTGTGCTGCCTCCTCCGGGTGTGCAAGCATTGTCCGAGTCTGAACCAGAACTCTGCCATGCTTCCCCAGGCAGTCGCAAGCATTGGGCTTGTGTGGAACCCTCCGCCATGTCCCAAGCGCTTAAGGCTGATGATCGTTTTTTTGGGGACGCACCGGCACACGTCGGCCCGCCCCCAATTCCTTTCTTCCTGGACGTGCATGAAGAGGTCATGAGATTACTCAGGTCGCGGCCAGTGGGTACACTGGGGTTCCCCCTGTGGAGTGTTCTGTGGCAACACAACTGTGTCCCCACAGCGCCTCCACTGGCGTGGTGGCCCTAAGCACCCACCCACCCCAAAGCATGTAGGTTTTTGTCTACTCCGGTGGCAGAGATCTATAGAGCTGCGGGGCTGGCTGCCACCTCACTGCATGCTTTGCCCATCCCTCAGGTCTACCAGGCCAGGGGTGCTCATTGCTAATGCACGAGGGTGGGGCTGGTCCAGGGCTCTTGCAAGAGCTGCGTGCCGCCACCGACCTCGCTCTACGGGCGACGAAGGTGACCACACGCTCCCTGGGTCAGGTGATGTCCACATATGTGGTCCAGAGACAAGAACTGGCTTAGTCTGGTTGATATGTGCGAGGCTGAGCGAACCCGCTTCCTCAAATCCCCATATCCCAGACTGGCCTCCTCGGCGGCGCAGTCGAGGACTCTGCCCAGAGTTCTCGGCCGCCCAGAGCAGACTGAGGCTCTGATCCCGCGGCCAGCTGCTCAGCCGCTGGCTCAGCCGCCTCAATCTGCTCGCCGCCGAGGGCGCCCTCCTGCGACACTCCCCGCCGGCCCCTAGCAGCATCCTTCACCCAGGCCGTGCCTGGAGGTAGTCGCAGGAAGGCGCCCTAGCCCGTACCAGCCCTGCAGCAATGCGGTGCTCCCGCTACGGGCAGCTCAGAGGTGGGTTGCAGTTCTTTCTAGGAGGTGGTTGCAGGGCCACTCCTTCCCCCGGGAAAACCTCTTTTTCCAAAGAACTGTCACTCCCATCTCTGAGCACACAGAGTTCTCGGACGACAGTGCACGCCACCCTCGGGTCCCGCCACTCTCGCCCTCCTCTGTCACAGAGTTCTCGGATGATAGTGCGCACGCTCACGGGCCTCGCCACTCTCGTCCCCCTCTGTCGCCAGACCCCTGCCAGAGCACGCCCCTGTGGAACGCTGGTCCTTCCCTGGCCTCCTCTGGCAGGACGCGGCTAATGACCATGCCCCCACACCGGGCCGCTATGCCACCCACGTCCGGGCCGGTCATTCCGTTTCGCTGCACCCCCGGGGGGACGTCTGTCGTTCGCATGACCCCGCTGGCACAGTCCGTGGGAGCCTGGTTAGAGCTTCCCCCCTGTCCCGCTGGCTCACGCGAACCATCAGGCTCGGCTAAGCGATTCAGTTCGCGCGGGTCTCCTCCCCGCTTCAGGGGAGTCCGCTTCACTATGGTCGGTGGCAATGCCCCTGTCATGAGAGCGGAGGTCGCCACCCTGCTGGCGAAGGGTGCGATCGAGACTGTCCCTCCAGCCGCAATGAGGTCCGGCTTCTACAGCCCCTACTTCATTGTCCCCAAGAAAACCGGTGGGTTACGGCCAATCCTGGATCTGCGCGTCTTGAACCGTTCCCTTCACAGGCTTCCGTTCAAGATGCTCACGGCCAAATGCATTTTCGAATGTGTGCAGCCACAGGATTGGTTTGCAGCGATTGACCTGAAGGACGCCTACTTTCATGTCTCCATTCTTCCTCGACACAGACCGTTCTTGCGGTTTGCTTTCGAGGGGCAGTTATACCAGCACGCAGTTCTCCCATTCGGGCTGGCCCTGTCTCCTCGCGTCTTCACGAAGGTCGTCGAGGCAGCCCTTGTGCCGCTACAGCAACACGGGGTTTGCATCCTGAATTATCTCGACGACTGGCTAATCCTAGCTCACTCTCGAGACCAGGTTTGCGAACACAGGGACCTAGTGCTCCGGCACCTAGCCCGTCTGAGCCTTCGGGTCAACTGGGAGAAGAGCAAACTTTGCCCCCTGCAGAGGATCTCTTTTCTCGATATGGAAATCGACTCGGTCGCCATGTGCGCGCAGCTTACGAGCGCGCGCGCAGTCACTGCTGACTTGCCTGAGACAAATCGAGGGCAAGAGTGCGGTTCCACTGAAACTTTTTCAGAGGCTCCTGGGGCATATGGCATCTGCAGCCGCAGTAACGCCGCTCGGATTGCTTCATATGAGACCGCTTCAGCACTGGCTTCACGATCGAGTCCCGAGGTGGGCATGGCACCAGGGCACGCTCCGAGTACCAGTTACTCCGACCTGCCGTCAGACTTTCACCCCGTGGACGAACCTCAGCTTTCTACGGGCTGGAGTGCCCTTAGAACGAGTTTTCCAGGCATGTTGTTGTCTCAACGGATGCCTCCCCCACGGGCTGGGGCGCCATGTGCAATGGACATGCTGCCACGGGCTCCTGGACAGGACCCCACCGCCTATGGCATGTCAATTGCCTCGAGTTGCTGGCAGTACGTCTCGCTCTGCACCGCTTCCATGCGCTGCTCAAGAACCAGCACGTACTAGTCCGATCAGACAATACCGCGACAGTAGCGTACATCAACCGACAAGGTGGTCTACGCTCCCGCCGTATGTCGCAACTCGCCCGCCACCTCCTTTTATGGAGTCAGAAGCATCTGAGGTCGCTTCGAGCCATTTATATCCCGGGAGACCTGAACTGTGCAGCCGACGAGCTCTCACGGCTTCAACCTCTTCCTGGAGAATGGAGACTCCATCCCCAGGCGGTTCAGCTGATTTGGGATCAGTTCGGGGACGCACAGGTAGACCTGTTTGCCTCCCACGACTCGTCCCACTGCGCCCAGTTTTACTCCCTGACCGAGGGCACGCTCGGCACGGACGCACTGGCGCACAGCTGGCCGCGGGGCCTCCGCAAGTATGCGTTTCCCCCAGTGAGCCTTCTTGAACAGACCCTGTGCAAGATCAGGGAGGACGAGGAGCAGGTCATATTGGTTGCGCCACACTGGCCCACCCGAACCTGGTTCTCCGAACTTGTACTCCTCGCGACAGCACCTCCCTGGCCAATTCCTCTGAGGACCTCCTTTCTCAGGGACGGGGCACCCTTTGGCACCCTCGTCCCGATCTCTGGAACCTCCACGTGTGGCTCCTGGACGGGACGAGGCAGGTTTGAGTACCCTACCACCAGCGGTGGTGGCTACCATCACTTCTGCTAGAGCGTCGTCCACTAGACATGCCTACGCGTTGAAGTGGAACCTCTTCGTCTCTTGGTGCTCTTCTCAGAAGACCCCAGATCATGCCCGATCAGTGTCGTGCTTTCCTTCCTGCAGGATGGGTTGGAGCGAAGGCTGTCTCCCTCCACCCTGAAAGTGTATGTTGCCGCTATCGCCGCACATCACGACGCACTCGAAGGTAAGTCCGTGGGAAAGCACGACCTGGTCATCAGGTTCCTGAGAGGAGCGAGGAGACTACATCCTCCTCGCCCTCTTCTCGTTCCCTCTTGGGACCTCTCAGTGGTTCTAACTGCCCTGCAGAGTGCTCCCTTTGAGCCTCTGCAATCAGTGGAGCTTAAGTTCCTGTCAATCATGACAGCGCTCCTGGTTGCATTGGCCTCCATCAAGAGGGTAGGGGACCTGCACGCATTTTCTGTAGACGAAGCGTGCCTGGAATTCGGGCCGGCTAATTCTCACGTGATCCTGAGACCCCGGCCTGGATATGTGCCCAAGGTTCTCACCACTCCCTTCCGGGACCAGGTGGTGAACTTGCAAGCGCTGCCCCTGGAGGAGGCAGACCAGCCTTGGCATTGCTCTGTCCAGTACGCGCCCTCCGTGCTTACGTAGACAGAACGCAGTGTTCAGGACCTCAGACCAGCTCTTTGTCTGTTATGGTGGGAAGCTGAAGGGAAAGGCTCTCTCCAAGCAAAGGTTGTCTCACTGGATAGTGGACGCCATTTCTTTGGCTTACCAGCAGCAAGGTCGACCGTGCCCCCTTGGTGTGACGGCCCACTCCACCCGGAGTGGCCTCCTCTTGGGCTCTAGCGCATGGTGCCTCGCTAACAGACATCTGCAGAGCTGCAGGCTGGGCGACACCCAACACATTCGCCAGATTCTATAATCTCCGAGTGGAGCCAGTGTCCTCCCGTGTACTCGCTTCAACCAGCCGGTACTAGGTACTAATACGTGCGATATTTTCCTCAGGTGAGCCTGATAAGCCCGGAGTTCCTCCAGCGCTGTTGACGTCAACGCCAGAGTTATGCCTCTGGCAGCTTTCGCGTTGGCTAGGTGCCGCCATGTGCATGGTTCCCCCTCTGGGCGACCCCCATGTGTGTATTCCACTGTAAGCCTCTCTCGAGCATGTGTCTTTCCCTTGGCAAGCCAGTCTGCCACCCCTGGGGTTGAAAGATTCCACCCTGCGGGCTGGACACCCCAGTGTTCTCCGTATGCACCCCCCTCCGGGTCATATGTGTATTCTTAAGTCCCCCCTTCGGGCGGGCACTGATTGCATATTCCACTGAGATATGCTTCCCAGTGTACCTTGGTATTCCTGTGTTAAGCAGGAGTCCTTCGTCCGTGCTAGTCTCACGACAGGGAGCTCAGACTTACGCAGGGCACTGGAAGACAGCCGAGGTGGCGTGATTGGACTGGGAACCCCATTTCGTCGTCATTCGACGTAACTCGAAGTGACAACGAAAGGGAACGTCTCGGTTACGGATGTAACCCTCGTTCCCTGAGTAGGGAACGGAGACGTTACGTCTTCCTGCCACTTCCGCTGTACCGCTGGAACAGCCGAGTTCAGCCTTGGCTCCTTCAGCGAAGAAACATATCTGCATGTTGCCAGCTCACTTCCTTTATACCCACATGGTGGGGCGGAGTTATGCTATGCAAATTCAGCAGAACCCATGGCATTTGCTTGCCATTGGCTCGTTTTATTACTGTTCGAAGAGGATAGGCTTCTAAGCGAACCCCATTTCGTCGTCATTCGACGTAACGTCTCCGTTCCCTACTCAGGGAACGAGGGTTACATCCGTAACCGAGACGTTCCCTTTCGAACGGTCATTTTGTATTGCGTAGCTATACGCAGTGGGGAAACTCCCTTTCCTCGATTTACTGAAGGTTATATGTAAAACACATTTAGCTGCAAATGCGTTTTACATATAAGCTTCAGTAAATCGAGGAAAGGGAGTTTCCCCACTGCGCACAGCTAGCACATTGAGCATCTGACCTGCTCATAGGCTGTGCTGCTACAACTGCACATCCAATGGCGTGGGAGCCTGGGGTCATACACGTCAGAGCCCCCTGACCCATGACTACTAAGCCGGCTCTGACATGTATGACGGGGCGTGGCCTTAGCCTATAATAGCCCCGCAAATTCGCCATTATAGCAGATATATACTCCTTCAGCGACAACTCCACGTCTCTGACTGTGTTTAATGAACTTCGCCGTCGAACAAGCCCTTTCAGCCTGAGCGAGCAGAATCTTCAGCAGACTACGCCTTTCAGCCGTTTTCTCCTGACGCCGTCTCACCTGTGGCTATTCGGCGATGACACAATATCCTTTTCAATATCTAACTGTCTTAACATTGTGCGAGGTGTAATTCTGAATGCCTCGCTCATCCTGTGCCACGTGCGGAGACAAGCTGCACGAGGCCAACGAAACACGCAAGCTGCATTTCATGCCTGGGACCTCACCACGCAGAGAATGCACTCTCGGCCGGCGATGTGTGGCCTGCGAGGGCATGCCCGTCTCCTTGCTGCGGACTCGGCTAGCTCTCTCCCGAGACGGCGACGCCACGTCACCCACGCTTCCTTTTCCGGCGCTACTTCAAGCCGAGAGAAAAAAGAAGCGCTGCAGCCAAAGGCACCCGGAAAGCATGGACGTCAGGGAACGCATGCCGGCCACGTCCCCACGTTCTTCAGAGAACGGTCGCCAGAGCAATGACCATCACCGGTCCTGTTCGCGGGAGATTAGCCACGTGGCGGGCCTCGTCTCCTTCGGCGGATCCGGTGAACACAACAGCCTGGCGATCGCTGCGTCTGAGGAGGAATGGCCGGGCTCTCGCGACACCGTCATGGCTTCCCATGCAGAGAGCAGCGTTGTCAGCGACCAGGACCAACTCCGACGCCGAAATGCTTCGGATCCTGACCAAGGCCGTCGCAGACCTCGAGCTCGAGTGGTCCTCGCTCGAGGAGCCCCCTCGAAGCCATTTTTCCCAGAGGTGCACGAGGAGCTGACCAAGGCGTGACGCGCGCCTTACTCAGCACGTGTAGGTCTCACGGTTTCCGCAACGCTCTCCTCCGTGGACGACGCGTCGGAAAAGGGCTATGAGTTGTTGCCTCCCCTCGAAGAGGCCGTGGCCGCTCATCTGTGCCCAAACACAGCGGCTAGTTGGTGAGCTAGAGCTGTTCATCCGAACAAACCCTGCCGAACCACTTCAGCCCTCGCCGGACGCGAGTATTCCGCCTCTGGTCAGGCTGCGTGGGCCCTGCACACGATGCCCGTGCTGCAGGTCTACCAGGCCAAACTCCTCCAATCCATGGACGAAGCTGGCCCATGGGAGACCCCTGAGGCCTTCCGCGATCTCCGAAGCACCACGGACTTAGGCTTGCGTGCTACCAAGGCTACAGCACAGGCTATCGGGATGAGCATGGCGAGCTTGGACGTGCTCGGAGCGCCACCTCTGGCTTAATCTGACCGAGATTAAGGATGCTGACAAGACGAGGACCCAAACCAGCACCGTCTTCGACGCAGCAAGCCAAGCTGGCGAAGCAGGTCTCTCAGCCCCGCCCTGTGGCTGACGCCCGCCGCCAGCCACGTTCTGCAAAAACGCGTCCTAGCGCCGTGCTCGATGCGGTGCCGCCGAAGTCATCCTAGCGGCAAAGGTAAAGAGAGAGGGCTCGTGTCTCGTGCTAACTGGACCACCCTCAAAAAGACCTACAAAACTTCCCACAGCTCCCTGTTCAGTTCAGGCGGCTGGGGATTTTATTATTGTAAATAGGCCCGCAGCAGTGAGCGCGTCTCTACAAACAAACGCCGTTTTCACGGCGACCCAAATAAAGCACAAAAAGTGCATGTATCACAATCACAACTCACGGGTTTACGGTCCCCCTCCACCAGGTGGCCCCTTCCCTGTTGTAACACTGACTTCCCCCCAGTCGACTGGTACAGTCAGTCCAACACTCAGTATGTGCACAAATCACAATATAAGGGTATTAGGTCCCCATATGTTAGGCGACCCATCCCAATCAGTGTGTCGAACCCTAGCCACACGGGTGCTGGCATGGCAAGCCATCACCGATATGTCGAGTTGGGTCATAAACACTATAAAGCAAGGTTACTCGCTCCAATTCCCTCGCAGACCCCCAAAGTTTCAGGCGGTAGTTGAGACTTCGGTGAGAAGCAGTGCGGGTCACGTGCTTTGCGCCGAAGTGCAGAATTTATTAGCGAAAGGGGCGATAGAGATAATACCCCCTGCGCTAAAGCACTCGGGTTTCTACAGCCGCTATTTTCTAATTCCGAAAAAAGACGGCATTTTCAGACCCATTCTAGATTTAAGACATTTGAACAAGGCTCTCATGAGACGGTCCTTCAAAATGTTAACTATCAAACATATCCTCGTGCAAGTTCGCCCCGATGTCACAATGGATCTGAAAGATTCATACTTTTATATTCAGATAGACCCTCGTCACAGGCCATTCTTGAGATTCGCTTTCGAGGGTCAGGCTTATTGAATTGAATTGAATTTCTTTATTGTCATTGTACACAAGATACAATGACATTTCAGAGCTTCTGCATAAGGTGCATGATACATAAAAAAAAGAAAAGAAAAAAAAGAATAAAAGTATACATAATACGAAGTAATACACAATTAAAATATTTAAACTAAGACAAAGAATAAGTCAGTGCGTCCAAGTGTTGAGTGCATATGCGTGTTCAATGTAATTATTGCTCTGGGGGAAAAGCTGTCCTTGAGTCTATTTGTCCTTGACTTAAAGGTGCCCTAGAATGTGTTGAAATAATATTTTAATTTTGTCCCTGATATCTACATAGAGGGTATGTGGCTTAAAAAGCCATTTAAAATGTCCAGAAAAGGTTTTACAGGTCAATTTCCAACCCTATATAAATTGGCCCTAGAATGAAATGGTCTGTTTTTACCTTATTTGGAAGGGTCATGAATAGTAATGAGGAGTTCTGCTCTGATTGGCTCTTTCACTGCGGGCTCATTACAAGAGCTCAGATACCCCTTTTCCACCAGCAAGAAGCAGGTGCTGGTTCAGAGCTAGAGCTAGAGCCGGTTCGGAGTTGGTTCTACTGACGGGTCTTCTAAGAACCAGTTTGCCTTTCCACAGCCTAGAGCGCCACAACAGAGCCAGATTTTACGTCACTGTGTATACATCTCATGTTGCCCAGCAACGCTAGCGCGGCAGCACCAAACAAAAAACACACCAGGCTTGTTCGAGATGGTTCGGCTTCACGCAGACCGATCGCCGCGTGACATCAGAGCACTGCGAAAGCGATCCAAAAGCACAAGGAGTCGTATGCTCTCCAAACACTCCCGGAGCTCTGATCGGTCCACGCCGCTCCGATGCATCTCGAACAAGCCTTACATCAACAATGGCGTTCGTTGCGTTACTATTGATGCTCATGCCATGGCTTTGCGAAACTAACTTTACATCGGCATCCAAACACGGCGAATCCAACACGTTCGTGCAGCTCGCCGTAACTTGCATAGACGGAGATTACAATCGAGCAGCTATTAGCTCGATTCAGCTATTTAAAAAATGGTGGTCACAAGTTTCTTTTCGTCTTGTTGGTCATGATAACCCAGCCCCAAAACAAATTTTGGAGGCGTACATATTAATGATCCCATCGGTTACGTCACAGTAGGTGTTATGTGGAGATTCGCCCGTTTTTCAGGGGTGTTTTTCAAAAACGAGATTTAAACAAGAAGGAGAAAACAATGGTGTTTGAAACTCACTGTATGTCATGTCCATGTACTAAACTATTGTTATTTAACTATGGCAAGTTAAATTCAATTTCACATTCTAGGGCACCTTTTAAAACATCTGTAGCGCCTATCAGAGGGCAGCAGTTTAACAATACACAATACACAGTTTATCAATACACCGTTCTGCCTTTCGGTCAGTCATTGGGGCCCCTTACATTCATGAAATGTATGGACGCATCGCTTTCTCCCCTGAGACATCAGGGAGTGTGCGTTCTAAATTATCTCGACGAATGGCTGATGCTAGCACAGTCGAGAAGCGAGCTTCTAGCGCACAGGGATTTTATTCTCGGCCATTTACAATGCCTGGGTCTCACAATCAATATTGCCAAGAGCAAACTGATCCCCAGTCAGAGCATTGTTTTTCTGGGCACAGTTTTGGACTCTGTGACGATGACAGCGTGGCTCACACGAGAACACGCGCTCTCGGTGCGGACGCTGGCAGCCTCGTTCAGTGCGCGCTCGAATTTCAGAAACTTCTCGATCTCATGGCAGCAGCATCCGCAGTACTCTGTTTGGGATTACTGCACATGCGCTTGCTGCAGCACTGGCTGAAATGCCGTGTGCTAACCCCATGCATGGCAGTCAGGCAGCCTGCGCATCACGGTGAATCACAGTTGTTTAAGAACACTGATTCCCTGGCGGGCTCAGAACTGGTACATCGAGGGTGTGGGATTGGGAGTGGTTTCCAAAAGGAAAGTGGAGTTCACAGACGCCTCCAACCTAGGTTGGGTAGCGCCGCATGAGGGTAAGCCTGCCTCCGGCCTCTGGTCGAGCACGGAGCAGAGCTTACATATCAACTGTCTGGAGATGAAAGCAGTTGGTTTGGCCCCGAAAACTTGTCTGCAAACCTACAGGATCACCACGTCTTAATCCGCACGGACAACATGGCGGTGGTGGCCTACATATTCCGCCAGGGTGGCATCAGGTCAGGCAGCCTGTATGCCATGGTGAGAGACCTCCTTGTATGAGCACAGACCAATCTGAGCTCTCTGTGGGGAAACGCATATCCCGGGCATTCAGAATATGGGTGCGGACATGCTCTCATGGGGCAACACTCCCCTAGGCGAGTGGTCCCTGGACCGATAGAAGGTCAATCTGATATGGAGTGTGTTTAGAGAGGCCGAAGTCGACCTTTTTGCCTCAGGAAACAACACTCATTGCACGGTGTTCTTCTCGAAAAGCAGGGACGCGTTGGCCGATCCCTGGCCCAACCGCCCTCTTTATGCTTTTTCTCCAGTTTCGATGATTCCACAAGTCATCAAACGGGTCAGGGAGAGCGGATGCGTAGTCCTTCTGGTGGCCTCTCTCTGGAAATCCAGACCGTGGTATCCGGAGCTGGTTCAGCTGTCAGACACAGTCCTGTGGCCTGTTCCAAGGAAAAGAAACCTCGTCTCTCAGGCGAACGGGACAATATGGCATCCCCGACCCGACTTATGGGCCCTCCATGTATGGCGCCTAAATGGGTACAGAGGGACCTTCCTGGGAAGGTCTTAAGCACTATCTCTGAGGCTAGGGCCCCATCTACTCGGCGCCTGTATGCTTTAAAATGGTCGGGTTTTTCCAGCTGGTGCTTGAAAAGTCGTTTTGACCCAGAGTCATGTGAGGTACCTGTGGTGCTCTCCTTCCTACAGGAGCTGTTGGACGCGGGCCGTACCCCGTCCACGCCCAAAGTTTATGTGGCAGCCATTGCAGCGCATCACGCTCTGGTAGCTGGCCACTCACTAGGAAGAAATTAACTGGTGGTTTGGTTTTTTGAAAGGCGCTAGGAGGATTAACCCCTCCAGACCTCATTCGGTGCCTCCCTGGGACCTATCCACGGTCCTGGGGGCTCTAAGGGGCCCGCCCTTTGAACCGCTCCAATCGGTTGACCTTTAACCTCTCTCGCTAAAGACTGCTCTCCTGTTGGCATTCGCATCTATCAAGCGAGTGGGGGGGATCTGCAGGCGCTCTCCATGAGCCCCTCCTGTTTGGAGTTTGGAATAGGTAACTCCAAAGTCACCCTCAAGCCCAGGCATGGTTATGTACCCAAAGTGTCCTTAATGCCGATCAGAGCTCAGGTTATTACATTATTGGCCCTTCCCTCTTCTATCGAGGATGGGGAGGTCAATCTTCTCTGCCCTGTCAGAGTACTGAGAATCTATCTGGAGCGTTCTGCGTCTTTCAGACATTCAGAACAGCTTTTTGTCTGTTTTGGTGGCCGTTCCAAAGGGGATCAGGTTACTAAGCAAAGACTGTCTAGATGGATAGTGGATAGTGTCATCATTCAGATTACACACCTATGGCTTATACCTCAGTGGGTCAGGTCTGCCCCATAGGTATTAAGGCCCATTCGACCAGAGGCATGGCTTCATCATGGGCTTGGTCGTCGGGTTTTCCCATTCAAGATATTTGTGATGCGGCCGGCTGGTCCTCGCCTTCCACATTTATGAAGTTTTATAATATGGAAGTGCCTTCTCTTTAGGCGAATGTGTTTTCGGTATAACTAAGGCCTGACGGTGTCTGGTCTTGTCTAAATCTACTGTGCACAATTACATTCATATATAGATATAAAACCCGCTCTGGCTGGTTATAAATCCCCATACTATATCCCGACGGTGTCGAGGTTATTGGGTATATTATTACAGTATACACATATATATTATTCTAGACCCGACGGTGTCTGGTCTGTTATATATATATATATATATATATATATATATATATATATTAGGGGTGGAGCCGAACCCGAATACGGTATTCGGAAAGGCACAAATAACGTGTTTTTTACAAATACTTATTTTGAACAAATACTTAAAAAATAGTTGTATTCGGGAACAAAAAAAACTTTATATCAAAAAGCTGCGTTTCCTCATGAGACCGCAGTGCACGACGCCCGGATGATTGAGTGACGGACACAGGCTGCTCCACACAGCAACAGAGAGGGCTCGGCTGAGCGAAAAAAACACTTAACTGCATCACTATTTTTGTTGAATAGATGTTTGTACCTTAACTGGGTTCCTGAGGCAGTTTATAACTTTCGCGAAGCCGAGTTTGATCGGAAGATTATTCCATTACGCTGCATTATTGACGTCTGCAGTCGGGTGCTCTCATGTTTGCTCTGTTTACGTAACGTCAGCTGTTTAGCGCCGTAATTAGACAATAGGCTGTTGACAGAGTAACGTTAACCTTCGGTTAAAAAGGTTAAAAATGCTTGTGTATTTGTGTCGAATTGTATGCACGTGTGGGAGTTATATGGTAAGTTTAAGTTACTCTGTCTTTTGCAGACAGCAAGGTAGGCTTCATAATGTTCACAATGGTATTTTATTAGTTGTTGGTTTAACCACGGATGAGGTAATGGCTGTTATTTTATTTTCAATGACGTTCCTTGTTTCATTGCTGGATTTATGGAAAAACATCAACCAATATTGCATATCCATAATTATTATAATGGATATAATTAAAGAATACTTGCATTATAACGTAAATAAGAAGGGGTAACGCAAAAAAAAAAAAATTTTACACCTATTTTGAATTTTACTCGAATACAAATACTTTCCCCCCCTCAACAAATACAAATACAGATACAAATATCGGCTGCTTTGCACACCCCTAATATATATGTATATATATGTGGCAACCAGATATTCCCCATTTCTCTATCTTCTCACCCCATCATGCTAGCTGTAAATGGTTTCTGGGTTTCTCCTTCCTTACCCCATTATCTCTATGTTTCTTTGTTACACGTCCTTGTAAGGTAGAAAAACATATTGCTTATGTTTAAAGATTGTAAAGTAGGAAAGAGGCCACACTATGCATAAATACTTTTATTTGCATATGTGCAAATTAAAGTATTTATGCATAGTGTGGCCTCTTTCCTACTTTACAAATTCTAATGATCTAGGCCAGCACTCTTAAAGTTTATAAACATATACATTGAGTGAAGCCTGCTCCTATCCTCACTTACTTATGTTTAAAGATGTAATGTATACCTAAAGCACATGGTAGAATCCACTATCCACATTAAGAAACTATTTCTTCAGTGTATACATTAGTGGTGTATACATTAGTGGTATACAAATGGTACATTTGCATCAGTTGAAACATTCATTCTCCTTGCAAAGAGCATGCCAACTGTACGAATTTGAAGTATAATCATCATTGGAACATCTCTGCTAAGTGAACATTGCATACCTCTGGAAAATATAACTCTACCAGCTCTCTGCTCAGCACACCATGTACAGAAATAGTCTGACTTCACAAAATACATTATGAAATGATAAATAAAATTAGTAAAGAAAAATAATACTAAAAAATAACATTAAACAGTAAAAATTTAGTAAAAATTTAGACATGAATCAACTGCTTATATCATAAGGCTAGGACATTTCCAATGTGCTTGAATGAAAAGCTTGAACATTCATAGTGTTACGTAATACGTAATATCTAGTATGTATGTTGTGCTGGTGATGTTCCCTATCAAGGGAACTCCCACTGCGTTTTACGCTTGTGGGAACACCTCCGAGTTGCGTCATGAAGCAGGTGTATAATCAGTTAAATGAAAGAGCGAGACGTGACCCGAGACAGGTGACGTCATAGACCAGGAAACTATAAAGCACCCCTGAATGCAGTGCGTGACAGCTTCTGTTTCTTCAGCAAGCAATATGTGTATCTGTCCTTGTCTTATTTATTGTTGTCTGACAAGTTGCAATATATATATATTTTATGGCAAAAAAAGAGCAAGCCAACAGTCAGTTCTCGTGGGGACTGACTTTGAGCATTGCGAGAAGCTGTCCATGAGGACGCTCCGCTCCCGCCGGGCGTTCTTCGAGAAGGATGGTTCGGTTCGCGTTCCCGAGGCGCGGGTCCCGCTGTTGCAGAGGCGCGGCGGTGACTCGCATCGTGGGGTTCGCAAACGGATCTGACAGCGGGGGTTGAGACGGGCGCCACCCTATCTCAGCTTTCAACTGCCAGATCCAGTGCCTTATCTCTGGGAGAAGCACGCTTTACGTTTCTCCTCCCCGCGATGAGGCACTCATGCTGCAATCTTCCAGTTCCGAGGAATGGTATCGTTAGTGTTTTGTTAAAAAAGAGAGAACAACACGATAAAAAATATAATAAATAAGGCAGATGTTTAGTCAGCTCATAACTTTGTTGAATAAAGAGGAGCTTATAAAAGGAGGTTTTTATTTATATTTTTGTTGCTAAGTTAAATATTTACTGGCCAGCCGAACATTATGAGAGTGAGAATATAAGGAAAACTTTATATCTCAGCCTCCTCGTCGAGGATTGCCGTTTTTTTCCCTATCTCCACACTGAGGTGTCAAGATCGTGGAATTTTCTATTTTATGTGTTTAATCCCCAAACCTCTACTATAGTAATGTTATGGGTATTTAGTATCATGGTATGACAGAGCCTCAGGTTAAAGAGACACTTGCAAGCTATCTCTCTCCTGAGTCGGTGTCATTATAACCCCGGCGTTACCCATCAGCCGTCATAAATAATAGATAAATATTATTAGGCAGCGCTGGTCGGTAAAGTATATGTGAGGATGTCAGCGCTGACGCTATTTGAGAATTGCGTCGCGCAACAGATAAACTATACCGGGGAGGGACGGTTTCAAGAAATCGTTTTTCCTCGGCGTCCTCTGGAGAGCAACTCTCTGAGGAGGGTCGCAGCGCTGTCAGTTTGGTTGTTTCCTGCTGGTGGCCACGGAGTGATATATATTAAGTTTTTCTGATGTAAAGAAAAATAAATATAAAATATGTCTGTTCTTCTGAATGCTCCGCTTTCAAATAAACTATTCAGCGGCGTTCCAGAGGTTTCTTCCTCACCGATCTAATGTTCCTGAGACTGCTGGGCCTACTAAAGCTCCTTGCAGCATAAAGTGCTGCAAAACAGAGCGTCGCCATTCGGGCTCATCCACAATCGAGAGGGACCTGGGGTGGCGGTCGCAGTCTAGCCAGTTAGAGATATGCAAGATCTGAGGACTGTTTTATCTCTAAAAAAGCTTGGAAGAAGAAGCCCTGACGCCGAGGCTGCAGGCTTCTGAGGGTGGTCCCCTCCGGGGTAGGGGCGGTTTTCCTCTGCGCCCTCTGGAGTGTGACTCTCTGAGGAGGGTCGCAACGCTGCCAGTTCGGTTTTCCTGCTGGTTCGCCGCTCAGGGCATCGAGGTGTCAGCGTCCCCATACGATCCTCCGAGGAGTGTCGTTGAACGGTCAGTTTGGTTAGAGACTGGTCTCAGAGTCTCAGCTCGAGAGACTGGTGCCTTTAGTAGAATTTCTGGCAGCGTGGAAACTACTGCCACATATTTCTCAGTGGGTCCTGCACACTATAGAAAAGGGTTTCAGAATTCAGTTCGGTTCTCATCCGCCAAGATTTCTAGGGGTCCTCCCCACAGTGGTGGACCCCGAGCAGGCTCTGGTTATGGAGCAGGAAGTATTGACACTTCTGCAAAAGGAGCTATAGAAGGGGTTCCTCCTCCCAGCAGACAGTCTGGGTTTTGCAGCCGTTACTTCATTGTTGCAAAGAGGATGAAGGGTTGTGTCCTATTCTAGATCTGCGTAAATTAAACAGCAGGCTTCAGAATCTCAAGTTCAAAGTATGTTTACGCTAATATGATTGTGTCACAGATTCAGCCCGAGGACCGGTTTGTCAAAATAGACTTGAAGGACGCTTATCTATCCATCCTCATCACAGGAGGTTCCTGAGGTTTGCTTTCAGGGGCGAAGCATACCAGTATCGGGTTCTTCCATTCGGCCTAGGTTTATCAACCCGCATCTTTACAATATGCGTGGATGCAGCTCTGACTCCTCTGAGACTCCAGGGCATTCGCGTATTATACTATATTGACGATTGCCTGATCCTAGCTCAATCTGAGCAGATGGCAGTTCGGCATTGAGATGTCGTCCTGTCTCATTTAAAGATGTTGGGGTTGCAACTCCACGCCAAGAAGAGTGTGCTCCTCCCAGCTCAGAGGACCACTTTTCTAGTTGTGTTATAACAATTCGCTGTAAATGGGGTAAAACTAGGCCAGTCACTCACTGTGGAACAGTTTCAGACTGTTGGGTCTCATGGCAGCTGTGTCCAACGTAATTACTTTTGGCCTTCTGTACATGACACCCCTGCAGTGGTGGCTCAGGACCAAGGGGTTTTCTCCGAGGGGAAATCCATTTTCGCATGATCAAGGTCACGCGGCTATGCCTACGTGCTCGGTCATGTGGAAGAACCTTGGTTCCTCGTCCAGGCCCAGTGTTGGGGGCTTCTTGTCGACGCATAATGCTATCGACGGATGCTTCCCTCACAAGTGGGGGGTGATCATGAGTGGGCACTCGGCGAAGGGTCTTTGGCAGGACCATCTTCCTTTTTGTACATAATTGGCTAGAAGTGATGGTGGTATTTCGAGAATCTCAATTCTTTCTGTCAGACCCGAGAGGTCACCATGTGCCTGTCCTTCCGGACAACACACTGATGGTCTTGTATATCAGAGCAGATATCCTGTTGAGGCAGGGGGCTGAGGCCCGGGGAATGGAGACTTCACCCCGAGGTGGTGGAGCTCCTTTGGGAGAACTTCGGGTAAAACTCAAGTCTACCTTTCGCATTGTTTTATACAACACATTGCCCTTTGTGGTTCTCCCTGATGCATCCAGTCCGCTTGGACTGGATGCGATGTATTAGGTCTGGTTGAGGCTCACCTGTACGCATTTCCCAATATCTTTGCTCCCTGGAGTTCTGGAGAGGGCTTGCTTGGTAGGGGCTCGTCTATTATTAGTAGCCCCATTCTGACAACCCGAGTGTGTTTCTCAGACCTTACTGTCCCTTATAGATGGCTCTCCCTTGGAGATTCCGATCAGGAGGGACTTAGCGTCCCAATCAGGGATACAATATTTCACCCTCTGAGGGGGCCCAGCTCATAGATTCAGGTCTCTCAACCGAGGTTGTGGAGACCATACTCCAGTCTAGAGCTCCCTCCACAAGAATACTGAATATGTATTGAAATAGAAACTGTTCTCTGCCTGGTGCGGAGAACACCTTCTGAATCTTGTTATCTGCCCTGATGGTACAGTACTTGATTTCTGCATGAATGTTTCTTTGCTGGCTTATCTCTGAGGAGAGATCCTTAATTCCGTTTTCTCCGTGGTACATGAGGCTGAGGCCTGCACATACTTGATTTGCACCTGGCATGGTGATAGTCTTTCTTCACCCCAGGCCGGGTTGTATTCCTAGGTCCCTACTAAATTTGCGGGTCATTTATGCTGCAGTCCTTCTGTCCTCCACCTAATATCCCAGATCAGGGAAAAACTTAATCTGTTATGCCCTGTCCTGGGCTTTGGATGCTTATGTCCACAGAGCTGCCCTGTGGCGTATATAAGAGCAAGTATGTGTCTGCTTTGGGTTACCTAAGTTAGGTTGCCCTGCATCTAAACAGATAATGAGCAAGTGAGTAGTTGAGGCTATCTCACTTGCTTAAGAAGCAGCCGGACAGCCTTCACCTTTGGCTGTCCGGGCCCATTTCTACGAGGAGAATGGGCTGCCTCTATGGCTATAATTTTGTGAGTTTCGTTCACGACGTTTGTGATGCAGCAGGCTGGTCCTCGCCGCATACATTTGTCAAATTTTATGACTTAGACCTCTCCACTCCTGGGGCTAGGTTGTTTGCTTCTTAGTGTGCGCAAGGACTTCACACAGAACGGGCACTTGTCATTATGGCGTAGTGGGTATGGGGTTCCCACAAGCATAAAAAATCCCCTTGATAGGGAACGTCTCTGGTTACATATGTAACCTTAGTTCCCTGAGAGGGAACGAAACGCTGCGTCTCGCCTGCCATACGTCCTGCATGCCCTGATCGACTTGCTTCAGGCTTATCAGAAGCTGCCACGCACTGCTTTCAGGGGTGCTTTGCTTTATAGTTTCCTGGTCTATGACGTCACCCCCCGCCTATGACGTCTCACTCTTTCATTGGACTGATTATACACGTGCTTCATGACGCAACACTCGGAGGTGTTCCCACAAGCAAAAAAACGCAGCGTTTCATTCCCTCTCAGGGAACTAAGGTTACATACGTAACCAGAGACGTTTTCTCCCCTCCTTCGGTGTCTCTCTCTTTCTCCCTCTCTCTCTGATCGATTGCTCCTGTCTGCCTCTGTGACTGCTGCTGCTGTGAGTCTGTTTGCGCCGTCTAAGCCTTGTATTAGCTTCATATTTCTTTCTGTTTTGAACCATCATTTACTATCATTTCAATTTGTTTATACTACTAAATACAGCTTACCCAAAATCTCAGATTAAACTGACATTGCTAGCTTCCGTTATTGATAGCACAACACGCTAGTAACTCACTAGCCTGTTAACGCACCACCCGTGCGCTCAGTTTATTTATTTTTCTCTCGTGCGCCCGCGCCTTTGAGTTCATATAAGCCCTGGTGTCTTGTCCTGTTATTGTCACCTGGACTTCATGTCACATGTTTACCATAGCCTTCTCTGTCGGCAATATAGGATTTATATGTGATAAATAAAAGGAGACAGTCAGGCTGACGGAGAAGATTTCAGAACTAGAGACACGCATCCAAACTTTAATCGAAAATAGTAAGAAGAGTGCTAGAGCTTTAGATACTTTTTTGGATGCGCCTAGCCTAGTGAACTCTTTACATGAGTCGGTTCCGGCTGAAGTAGAGCCCGTGCAGCAGGGCAGATGGGTGACAGTGAGAGATCGCTCTAGTCGCGGATCAAAAAAACACTTTTTCCGTTCCCGATAACAAATCGATTTGCCCACTCAGTGAAACACCCACTGATAATTATGCTGATTGTGCCCTGGTAATTGGTGATTCGATCACACGGAACGTGAAAAAAGAGACACCAGCCACCATAGTCACATGTTTGCCTGACATCAAAGCAAATTAAAAAGTACAAAAAAGTGCTGGCTAAACGTAAATTATCTAAGATTATTATTCACGTCGGCACTAATGATGTTCGACTCCGCCAGTCGGAGATCACCAAAATTAATATTAAAGAGGTGTGTGAACTCGCAAGTACGATGTCAAGCACTGTAATTTGCTCTGGCCCCCTTCCTGTTCGCAGGAGTGATGAGATAGTTAGTAGATTGTGTTCACTCAATGGCTGGCTGTCTGGGTGGTGTCCGCGAAATAATATAGAATTCATAGACAATTGGAAAAAAAATTTGGGCAAACCTGACCTGTTGAAATCTGCTAGATATCATCATATAGAGACTGTGTCTGTTCAACGAATTTGGAAATCCAAAAACGTTCAAACCCATCTAAGGTTAAAAATTGTATTGATGTTCAACAAATAAAAAACAGATATAATACGGATGAGCAAATGATAAAGCTTGGGTTGCTGAATATTCGATCTCTTACTTCAAAAGCACTAATAGTTAATGATTTGATTTCAGATTATAACCTAGATGTGATGTGTTTGACAGAAACCTGGCTAAAACCAAACGATTACATTGCTTTAAAATGAGTCAACCCCACAAGATTACGGTTATAAACATGAACCTAGTCTGAAACGCCAAGGAGGATGTGTTTGTCATGACTAAATGATGATGGAAGCAAGATGCAAGAAACTCAAGTTTAATGAACGCTGAACAGCTCCACGAGAACACACAACAAACAGTCCAGAACACAAAGCAACTGGCAACGCAGGGACTAGATGGTCAGTGCCGATGAATTGATGAAATGTCCGGTAGTAGAAGTGATCCAGGTGGTTTCGTGAGCGGTGAAACAATGAACAGGCAGGACACAGGAAACAGGAACCAGGAAACAGGAAACAGGAACCAGGAACCAGGAACCAGGAACCAGGAACCAGGAACCCCAACGAGTAACACAGGATCTCAGACACGGACATCAAACAACGATCTGACAATGAAAGGAGATAAGCAGTGAGTATATATGAGGATCGCAAATGAGTTGCAGCTGTGTGATGGTGATGAGACGATGGGGATCAGCTGGAGCGCAGATAACAGAGCGTGAGTGGAAATGCCCACTCGTGCACACCCACACATGTAAATAACAGTAACACGAAGGAACAAGAAGGAAACAGTGAGTTTACAAACCGTGACAGTGTTGCTGTAATTTATAGTAATATTTTCAAAACCACTAAGAAATCTAGCTTTAAATATAATTATTTTGAAGTGCTGGTGCTTATTTTTAAAATATCTAGTGTGAATGATAAATCACGTCTGAAAAATCTGCTGGCTACTGTATACAGGCCACCAGGGCACCATACAAACTTTATCAAAGAATTTGCGGACTTTCTATCAGAACTAGTATTGGCTGCAGATAAAGTACTAATTGTTGGTGATTTTAATATACACATAGATAATGAAAAAGATGCATTGGGATTGGCATTTAAAGACATTGTAAACTCAATTGGAGTTAGACAACATGTGTCAGGACCGACTCATTGTCGTAATCATACTCTAGATCTAATACTATCACATGGAATAGATGTTGATGCCGTTGAAATACTGCAGCAGAGCGATGACATCTCAGATCATTATCTAGTCTCGTGTAAATTACATTTAGCCAAGGCTGCAAAGCCGACTCCGTGTTATAAATATGTTAGACCGATCATTTCTGCCACTAAAGATTGCTTTATCAATAATCTTCCTAATCAGTTTCATCATCTCAGCATCGCCCGGATAGCTTAGAAGAACTTGATTGTTACGTGTTACTGTTTTTAATTTTCTATACAGGTCACGTGAGCTCCCCCGCCGGCTGTGATTGTGGGCGGGCCAACTGCCTTAAAGACGCCCAGTCTGGAGACCGTGGGTCTCTCTCACTTCCCATCCGCTCCTGGTGGCAGACGGAGCACTCTAGCTCCGCTGCGTGCTGGGCCTTTGTTTTCCGTTTGAAATTTGTTAGAGCTTGATTTAATGTTGGTTCCACAAGCACGATCCCGATATGGGATTTATGTTTGTTACATTTAGTTTATTACATTTATTTAGAGCTGGTGGTAACTGGTGATGGGTTTGTGCATATTATTTAGTAGAGATTAGTGAAGAGCAGGAGAAAGAGGACCCGGAAGACTCACACAAACTCTGTCTTTTGTTTTGAACGGGAGGCAGGCAAGTTTCATCTGCTTTGAAGAATAGTGTGGGTCAGGGTTTTCTTTTGTTTTATGTTTTGTTTATTTTTGCCACCATGCTCTGCCTACGTCCCGACGTATTATTTGATTAAAATTATTTATTAACACTGTCACCGAATCTCTGTGGTCTTTTATATGTTATGCTGATCCATAATTCATTTGATGGGTTCGTAACATATAAATGGGGGCTCGCTTAGCCGGGTTTTGAACTATATTGCAACGAAAAACTTTTAACTCTCTCTTTTTCCAGCACTTTAGACACAGTTGCTCCGCTGCGCTTAAAGAAGATTAAAGAACATAGTCCAACGCCGTGGCACAACGAGCACACTCACACACACACACACACACACACACACACACACCACACTCAGGCCCTTAAGAGAGCAGCCAGAAAAATGGAGCGCAACTGGAAGAAACAAAACTAGAGGTGTTTCGGATTTCATGGAAGGAGAGCTCGATTGCTTACAGAGAGGCTTTAAAGCTGCTAGATCTGCTTATTTTTCAACCATATTAGAAGAAAATAAATATAATCCTAGGTATTTATTTGAAACAGTGGCTAAACTAACGAAAAAGAAAGCTTCAAGCCCAGAAGTTTCCAAGCAACACAGCAGTAATGACTTTATGAACTTCTTCACTTATAAGATCGATAATATCAGGAAAAAATTATAACTATGCAACCGTCTAATACAGTATCGCATCAGGAAGTGCATTGTAGTCTCCCTGAGGGAAAATTTGATTCATTCATTGCTATAGGAGAGGAAGAATTTTGCAAACTCGTCAAATCATCTAAATCGACATTTTTATGTTAGACCCTATACCGACTAAGCTGCTGAAAGAGATGCTTCCAGATGTCATAGATCCTCTTCTTAATATCATTAATTCATCTTTGTCGATACGTACCAAAAACCTTTAAGCTAGCTATGATTAAAACCGCTTGTTTAAAAAAAACGCAACTTGATCCTACAAAACTAGTCAATTACAGGCCGATCTCGAATCTGCCTTTTCTGTCAAAGATATTAGAAAAAAGCAGTATCCTCACAACTGTGTTCTTTTCTTGAAAGAAATTATATCTGCGAGAATTTTTAGTCCGGATTTTGACCGTTCCATAGTACCGAGACAGCTTTCGTTAAAGTCACAAATGATTTGCTCTTATCATCCGATCGTGGTTGTATCTCTCTATTAGTGTAACTTGATCTTAGTGCTGCATTTGACACCATTGACCACAACCATCCTTTTAAATAGACTCGAACATTATGTTGGCATTAGTGGAATTGCACTAGCATGGTTTAAATCATACTTATCTGTCCGTTATCAGTTTGTAGCAGTAAATGAAGAGATGTCTTATCAATCACAAGTTCAGTATGGCGTACCACAAGGCTCAGTACCATATTAGCCCCGTTCTGTCAACACTGCATTGGCTGCCTATTAAACATCGTATAAATTTTTAAATATTGCTGATAATACCTAGAATATCCAAATCGACTGCTGGCGGTAGATCCTTTTCCTATTTAGCACCAAAACTTTGGAACAGTCCTTCCTACCATTGTCTGGGAAGCAGACACACTCTGTCAGTTCAAAGCTAGATTAAAGACACATCTCTTTGACCTAGCATACACATAACACATTATAGACTTCTATAACTCAATGTTAGGCTGCATAGATTAGGTCAGCCGGAACTGGGAACACTTCCCTTAAATCTTGATGTACTCGTTACATCATAAGAAGAATGGCATCTACGCTAATTTTAATGTCTCTGTTTATCCCGAGGTTTTCCCGCAGCCTGCCGGATCCAGGCCGTATCCAGATCTGACGAAGGACCTTCGCCTGGACCCAGACAACGCAGTGCTGATGTGCCAACTAGCCCTCTCCCTATGGAGGATCCCTTTACCACTCTACAGATAAAGCATTGTGGAAATTTTGCGTATCTACCCCCGTAGTGATAAAATAAAATTCTGTATCAATTTATAGGCAGGACAAGTAGTTTGTTTAAGGCTTGGTTTGTAGAAAATTACAAACATGCGCACATATATTCAAACACACGATAACGTATAGAATGAATTCTTAATGCGCACGTGAGCGCCATCAGTGTTTATCACAGGTTCACCGTATTAAAGTCTGTGTAGAAAGAACGGTGTCGTCTTAGCGTCTCTAATTAATAACAAATTATCCTTTCGACGGAAGTGAATCAATCAAAACTAACTTTAGCTGGAAAGTAACATTATTCAAGAACCGCTATAAAGCCAAAACAATCTTTTACCTAAGTTATACGTTTATCTTGTAATGCAGCTTTGAAACAATCTACAATCTACTGTTAAAAGCGCTATATAATTGAAGATGACTTGACTTGACTCTCTCTGTCATGCAGCACTCCAAACCATCCGTAGCTGATGCTAATTAGCAGGAGCGTGGCTTTTCTGTTGGCAGCGTGTACAAAGCAGCAAATAAACTGTGATCAGGAGGAATCCCTCTTCAGCTATTCCAGACATGGTGTTGTGTTAACCGCTGTTGTAAAACTTATAATGTGTGATATCTAAGTACAACCACCATTTAGACTGTGTGAGTTTAAAATATTAAACCGGGTAGGGAGACGGGCGCCAATTCTTTTGGGGTATCCACTCCTAAACTTTTCTCCTTTTTACTTTTCGTTAGTCAGGGAGAGAGGTAAGATAACTGTCTTTTATTTTTATTTCTTTTGTTAGGGAATTTTGTTCTGGGTTTAAACTTTAGGAAGTCCTTGTTTTGTTTGTTATTTTGGCCTGGCCCTCTCCTGACGATCTGGTTATTATTCAAGTATTATTCAAGTTACTGATCTTTGTTTGTTTTATAAATAATTGGTTAAGCCTTTAATAAAAGAAAAACTCATGAAGCATACTCTTTCAGGTTACTTTTGTGACCAGGGGCCTGTTTCAAAAAGGAGGTTCAACCAACTCTGAGTTAAAACTTGAACTCTGAGTTGACTTACCTTGAGATGGGAAACTCTGAGTTTTCGGTTTTCAGATCAGCTGAAATTAGTTAGTTCAATCAACTCTAAGTTGATTGACTCTGAGTTAAGCGCATGCACCACAACTATAAAAAGCCATTATCAATGGAGCGCAGATATTATGAGTCACCATGGCAACGGCGCCAGACAAAAAGCGGTCTTCATATTTTTCACCAGTAGAACTGGATGTGCTTATGCAAGCATATGGAGAGTACGAACATATATTTTTTTTAAAAAGCAACACGGCTGCAGCGGCGAAGGACTGAGAGTTAGCTTGGGAGAAAATAGCTGCTCGAGTCAATGCGTAAGTTTACATTTAAATTACTTTTATACAGTGTTGTGTGTAATTAATTACTAAGTAATCTAAAAACTGTAATTTAATTAAAGGGATTACTCCGTAATTTAAAGTAAAATCTGATATAATTGCATTAAATGCTGCATAGACTATAAAGCAATTCTGTATAAAACAATAGTGGATTTAACATAAAATTTTAAAAGATATATTTTTTCAAGAATAATTCATGCAATTGTATAATGTTTATTTGAAAGCATTAAAAGTGCAGTTTCTTGTCTCTCCTTGTATTGTTCAAGTGGTTGATGTTGATATGGGATTTAGAAAGTAATTAGTAAGTAGACCAATACTTTCTAGAGATAGTAATTATTACATTAATCTAATTACACTGTTGAAGATGTCATTTAGTTAGTTAGTAATACAAGTAACTTGCCCAACTGTTATAATATCAGAGGTGAAACTGGAAGAGCAGTATGTTATTCAACCTAATTTTACATGATTGTAGGTGCAATCCTCTGACAAATGCAGAGGAGATGGCCCTGAGCCTGAATGCTGGAAGGCCGATGGCTGAGGGAATTCCTGGACTTCATCAGAGCCAGTCACTCCTGAAGATTCAAGTGCCTTCATTAAATGTATGAGGTCTACCTATGTGTTTTTTTTATATAGGCTATTTGTGATCTTTCCATTTATTTTACTTTGGCATGGGTTTTTCGTTGGTCCAAACAGATTCTGATGGTAAAATCTGTCTTTTGGAGCCTCCTGTCCCAACAGAACCACAGGCAGTTGTAAGTAGCCGACTCAATACAACAGCAATTATGACAAATAGTGTTATAAAGTGTACTAATATGCTAATCTTCACAGGATGATGGGGATGAAGAAACCGTTTCTGCTGCCACAGAGAGGCCTAGAGGTCATGTTAATACTATGTGTCTATCAAACAATCTACACATTCACATTTCTTCACCTTTTTTATGTGGAGTAGCCTATAGAATCTAAGTTTATATCCAAGCAGAAACGGACATCTCTCACCCCCAGAGTGTGGAAGAACAGCAGGAGGACGGTCCATCAACTTCTGGTGCACAGATGAACACAGTTCAGTGATTTTCAGTAAATGCCACAGTTTAATTCTGCTTGATGTAACTGTAATCTACTGTATTTTCAGTTGCCAGGTAAGGAGTTATATAGACTTCTTCTTATTAAAAAGATAGAAAGAAACAGCAAAGAACTTGTATACTTGGACCGCCAGATCCAAAAGGCAGATCTAGAAATCGAGATTCTGAAACTAAAGCTAGAGGTGAGTGCATGGTCACAGGTGAATTCTAAGAAGTATTGAAAATATATTAAAATCTTTTTTCTTTTCTTTTTTTGAATGTGTAGGAAATAAAGAACACCATATAAATTGCTGTGATTTTGTGTTTATTCATTTTTATTTTATTTTGTGCAGAGGCGGACAGAGTACACATGTTCCTTACTTGAGTAAAAGTACAGATACCCCTTGCTAAATTTTACTCAAGTACAAGTAAAAGTAGTACAGTCAGATGTCTACTTAAGTAAAAGTACTAAAGTACTTGTTTTTAAAAGTACTTGAGTATCAAGAGTACAAGAGTACATTTTCTAAATATTGCATTACTACTGCCACAGTGCTTACATTTATGTACAGAAACATCCTACATGGAGTTGAAAAATGAATAACCTACATGAAAAATGTTAAAGTCAATACCTTGGAGAATGTAAAAGGAATTGAAAGTAAAATCAAGTAATTTTCATCTTTTTACCATGTTGCTTTATTTAACATTAAATAAAGGCAATACAAGGCAATAGCACAATGGCAACGCTCTGACAAACCTCTGCTAGAGTTTTAATGGATTTTTTGCACCCACATTTGAACCTGACTGTTAAACACACCGCATACTCAAGAACATCAAAGCAAATGCTCAGCTTACATTAATGTGTAATATCAGAAAAGAAAATTCAGCTAACAATTTTGTGTACATGTGAGTTTCTCTGTTTTTTCATCAATCAAATCAATAAACCTAAAGCAGCAAAGAAGACAATATAGCAATGTTCTGACACACCTCTGAACCACACCTCTGAAAGGTGATTGCTGATAGGCTGTCCCAATCAGTGGCGCCTGCACAATCCAATCACGCTTGAGAGGGAAACAACAAATTGAGGGTTTCCTAGATTTTTATTTTATATTTTAGAAGAAGTAACGGGTACTCAGTACTCACGGTTATGGATAGAAATGTAGTGGAGTAAAGCAATATTTGCCTCTCAAATGTACTTGAGTAAAGTCATGAGTACTCCCCAAAAATGATACTCGAGTAAAGTACAGATCCCTCAAAATTGTACTTAAGTACTGTACTCAAGTAAATGTACTCCGTTACTGTCCGGCTCTGATTTTGTGGTTGGTGGTGGTGGATATAATGTGTATTAAACTGAGAAGACATTGCGGCATATCATATCCTGGACTACCCTTCCATCCTGGAAATCTGCCGGGTTGATGGGGTCTTCCTCTGGGTCTTGTATTTGTAGGGCAGGGTGTTGCTCCCCTCTAATTATTGCAATATTATGGAGAACAACACATGCCACAATAATGTCGCAGGCCCTTTCAGGGGTTACCCTGAGGTGACGTAGGCACTGGAAACGTGCTTTCAACAGGCCTATGGTCATCTCCACCCGGGCTCTCGTCCTGCAGTGTGCCACATTGAAGTGGCGCTGGGGGCCTGGTTCAAATTCTGGGTAAGGGGTAACTAGTGTTGGTCGGCATGGGTAACCCCTATCTCCCAGCAGAAAGCCATCAATCTCTCCTGTAAGAAAGTTCAAATGGCTTTAGAGCTGCATAGAAGTTCCCCTGTAAGCGTGTAGTGCATACATTGAAATACGTGCATTTACTTACCCCTTTCCAGTCTGTTGCTCAGGGTTACTCACGATACATTCATGAGTCATGAACAGAACCGGGCCACTTGGCCTCCACATTTGTAATGAGATGTGCAGCATCACATATGATCTTGACAGTGCAAAGAATGAGACATGTTATAGTATTGTGATGTAGTCTTTGACCATTAGAAATAGTAGGCTGTCCGTGTACCTGCACATTAATACTGTGGATGGACCTCCTGTTGACATAGTCAGCTTCATTTTCGGAAGGTGCAATGATGGGAATATGTGTGCCATCAATGCATCCAACCACATTTGGAAATCCTAAAAGGAATTCTAATTATTAGTTTACTTCCAGGGGTCGCAGCAGCAAGATGCTCTTAACTGAACGTCATTTATCAGGTTAGCTCATTCAAACCGATTTATACATCACTGACCTGCAATCCTGTGAAACTCCTCTTTGATGGCTCTGACGGGTTTGTGCCCAGCAAACAGCACAAAAATTCTCAAAAAGCGCTTAAGAGCGAGGCACACTTTCCTTACAACTCTGCAAACAGTAGCCTTACTAATATGTTCTGCATCCCCGATGTTATACAGAAAACTACCATTTGCCAAGAAACGTAATGCAACGCAAAGCATCTGCTCGGATGTAAGAGCATGGCTGATGGCTGATGGCTGATACTCGGATGGCTGATATTTCTGATGTAAGGATGGATGAGATTATGGATGCATCTTATTGACTGTAAAGAAAAACGGTACCGCTCAAATAAAAATAATTATGTGTGGCAATGCTGAGGGAGGGGGGTCAACGTTGTAAATACGTTTAAACACCCCCAAATACAATCCGACTACGCCACCCTGTAACGAAACGGGGAACTAACCAAAATAAGGGACACAAATTCGTAGGCTGAAGTAATCCGAGAGAGGCGTGTGAACAATGTACAAAAGACTTTATTCAAATCACCATAGATTTCAAATCACCATAAATAGTTAAAATGTTCAATGATAATCAATGTCAAATGTCAGGTCACGATCAAGCACGGTCACAATCAGAAACTCTGTGTTCTGGAAAAAAATAAATAATATAAATTTGAAAATACTCAAAACAAAAATAAACAAAAAGAAATAATGAAAGACACAGGCTTTCCAGCGGCGGGGGCAGGCTAGATGGAGTAAAGATCCTATCTGCAGATTCGTGTAACACACACACACGCACACACAGTGAGAGGTGAATCCAAGCAGCACTGCACTCCACACAACTGCACCACCACCTGTGATACTCCAAACTAGCTAGCTAGCCTCCCAGCCTCTGGCCAGCAGTGCCTAGAATACAGCAAAACAAACAAAGCAAGTTAAATTCCATAATATAATGAAGATATTTCCAGCAAAATAAACAAAGACATTTATAAAGAAACACTATTACAATAGCAAACTTAAACTACTGAAAATATAGAAAACAAAATACTAGTAAACAACAATATAAACAACACCACAGAAAAGTAAAATAAATGCAATAGTTCCAATGCTCACTAAAGCAGGTCCCAGAATCAAAGTTCTCCCCACACTAGCGTGGAAGCACTTAACGGTATCAGGGCACGAGCGATGACATTAATAATGCCCTAGATGTAAACCAGCCCAAAAACAGCAGTAAAGGAAAAACAGCAGCGCATCCTCCTTTAACAACGGATATAAACTTCCGCCTTCAGAAAACGCGACGGGAGAGACAGCTCAGCGCACTAAGAAAGAGAAATTCTTAATTAAACACTTGTTTTGTGAAAAGTAGGAAGCAGATTGATCACGCTTACCCAAAGCAATTCCTCGTGCCACACGGAGTGTATAGTCGCTCACAGTTCATAATGCATTAGCATGCAGGAAGACTTTTCACTGATTTCACGGCTAAGAGTAAAACAGATAATTAATCGCCCGAGGCCAAAATAACAGTAGGGAAAAGAATCACGCACATACCTGACATACAGTGGGACAGCCTATGACCCAACCCGGCATAACACGCACTAAAAAAAGAGAAAGTCGAACTTCCGGTTATGTCGGGTTGCTGAACGGTCACGTTTTTCAAAGCTCTCGGATAATCCTGTTTTTAAATCTTTATCTGGACCCGATAACCAAAAGACACGTTTTCTTTTTTTGACGGTTGCTCTGCAAAAACAGTCAACATGTCTTCGCGATCGCAAAGAAAAAGAGATAAAAAAGATAATACAGATTCCGCTGTCGACGACCTAGGACCCACGTCTGAAGCTGATAGCACACCGGTTGGCGCCAACACTCACACCGAGGCTGATACTCCACCCGATAATAGCGTAATTCTTTCAGCTATAAACGGTTTGAAGAGTGAGTTTCGGTCCCAATACAAGGAGGTTCTGGGAGTTATTAAAGAAGTTAAAGAGGATTTCTTTACCTTCACTGAAAGACTTACCGAAGCGGAGAGCCGAATCAGCCAAGCCGAGGATGACATTAGCGGCCTTCAAGGAAGGGTTGTTAAACTCGAAAAATCCGCATCGGATCTTGCCTCTGCTCTTGACATGGCCGAGTGTAGAAGCCGGCGCTCTAACATTCGGATTCTGGGACTTCCAAATGGAATCGAAGGAAATAATCCTGTTTTTGGAAAGTTGGCTTCCACAGCTTCTAGGTGCGGATACCTTCCCGGCGCCGGTGATCATTGAAAGGGCACACAGGCTACCCACCAGTGGCAAACAAGCTGGTGGAAACGCATCGTCAAGGCCAAAAACAATGATACTGAAATTACTCAACTATGCTGACAAAGACAGAATACTGAGAGCAGCCCGGGAAAGAGGTACAGTGATGTTCCAGGATCACCATATTATGTTTTTTCCTGATCTATCGTACGAGGTGTTAAAACAACGAAAGCGATTTGAGGAGGTGAAGCTAGAGCTTCGGAAGAGGAAGATTAAGTACGGGATGATTTTCCCCGCCAAGCTTATGGTTATCTTCGGAGACCGTCGTCGTTTCTTCGACTCTCCTGAAGAAGCAGGCAAATTCATCGCGACCTTGCCAAAGGATGTCCGGGAAGTGGAGCAGCCAACGTCTGAGTAACTCATTTGTTCTTTTTGACACTCTGCATGAAAGTTTAATCGTCCACTTTAGTACTGAACTGCAAATTGGTTGCCATGGCAGCGAGGCCAATTGCCTGAGTGACAGCAGGTGTGGGGCAATTACAGGGAACGCTGTGAGAGGGACACATATTCAGATGGGGCTTTAAAAGCAGGGAGAAAACAGACTGTGGGGTGGTCCTCCTCCCGTGTAGTACTGTGTTTGTCAGCGGGTTGTTCTTTTTATTATGGCTGGGCTGTGGAGTGTTGGAGATCGAAGCTAAGGAAGAGAAAGGATGTAGTGAAGGATTTGTCAGCAAGAACCTAAGGAATATCTTTAGCAGTGGGAAAGACGCAAGTGATGAGTATTGGATCCGTTGTTTATATGCACTAATCCTGAAGTGGTGTTGCAAGTTTGGAAGTGTGTGGCACGAGTGAATTATTACACCGAGTGAATTGTTGATCTGTCTCCAACTTCAGTCCTCTCTTTGCTGAATGTAACGGCAGCTGCAACATTCTTCTGCTTTTCCTGGAGCGAAGTCGAGCCCTGGCCAAGGACTAGATTCGATCTGGTAGGAGAAAGACCAGTGGGTGAGTGCTGGCCCTAAATGCACGGTGTGTGAGTGGAATTACAGTGCCTGAAGTGACGATTCACCCGGTTTGTGCTGTGAAGTGAAATTGTTGTGTGGAGAAATATTAGAAGTCTGCCGTGCACTCCTCCCATTCAGTCTTCCACCCGCTGGCTCCAGGGGAAGGTGTCGACAAATCAAGAGCCCCACTTCCTCCGTGAGAAGATCCGGCCCTGTTAAAGCTGAGTGTTTTATGTATCGCTGGACTGTTAAAAACGTGCTGTGTTTGTTCCAGTGTCCAACGAAGTGGAGCGTGTCTCTCAAGTGTTCTCCCAGCCTGGTGGTCTCCACACGCCCCTATTGGAAGCCTTTGCTCTGTTCAGACGAAGAGAGAGGTATATCAGTTGAAGTTTCATGTACTATTGGAACCGTTAAGACCTTCCTGTACTGTTTCAGTGTTCAACGAAGCGGAGCGTTTCCGTCCAAGTGCCCTCCCAGCCTGGTGGTCTCCACACGCCCCTATTGGAAGCCTTGCCCTGTTCAGACGAAGAGAGAGGTATATCGGTTGAAGTTTCATGTACTATTGGAACCGTTAAGACCTTCCTGTACTGTTTCAGTGTTCAACGAAGCGGAGCGTTTCCGTCCAAGTGCCCTCCCAGCCTGGTGGTCCCCACACACCCCTATTGGAAGCCTTTGCTCTGTTCAGACGAAGAGAGAGGTATATCAGTTGAAGTTTCATGTGCTATTGGAACCGTTAAGACCTTCCTGTACTGTTTCAGTGTTCAACGAAGCGGAGCGTTTCCGTCCAAGTGCCCTCCCAGCCTGGTGGTCCCCACACACCCCTATTGGAAGCCGGTTGCCCTGCTCAGAAGAAGAGAGAGGTATATCAGGAGAGAGCTTCATGTACTGTTGAACAGCGAACCTTACTGTATCGTTCCAGTGCCCAACCAAGTGGAGCGTTTCATTTCAAGTGTCCTCCCCGTCTGGTGGTCCCCACACGTCCTCCATTGGAACCATCTGCCCGAAACGGAAGAAGAAGGTACCTCAGCTGAGTGTTCACATACCGACGAACGGTTAAACCCCGCCATATCATTCCAGTGACTCGCCCGCCCCCACACTTGTATACTTACCTGGTGACCTACCTGGACGGCGTGAGGATTTCTCCGGATCCCCATTCAACGAGCCCCGGCCCGCTACGATCGTTCCTCCCCTCCCATCCCAGGAGGTCCAGAGACGCGTGAACTGCCCTGGCGGCAAGAAGAAGTTTTAATTAGTGCTTATTCAATTGTCCAATTTTAATACAATAAAGTACTGTCATTATTTTTATCCCCTTGTCTGTCTGGTCCTTGACCCGTTCCTCGAGGTGGTTCCCGGTTTTCAGGGGTGGGTGCAGTCTGGCTTGGCCCGCCCCGACCTGTGACACATACACTCAACAAAAGGAGTCTCGGATACAGCTTTACTTTCTTTGGATGCCGAGAAGGCTTTTGATAGGGTGGAGTGGGACTATCTTTTTGATACACTCTCTTGTTTTGGTATCGGTCCGTATTTTATAAAATGGATACAAATTTTATATTCAAAACCCTCAGCAGAGATATTGTCTAATAATATAATCTCTAAATCATTTCCGCTTTCTCGGGGCAAACGTCAGGGATGCCCCTTTTCACCTCTCCTTTTTACATTGGCTATTGAGCCTTTGGCTATTGCAGTACGAAGAAGTGGAGATATATCAGGGATTACAATTGGCGGTCTTGAAAATAAAATAGCTTTATATGCTGATGACATTATATTATTTCTATCCAATTTAAGTACATCTGTGCCTACTTTATTGTGCCTAATTAAATCATTTGGATCTTTTTCAGGTTATAAAGTGAATGAGTCAAAATCTATGATCCTATTTCTAAAAGAAACGGAACGTCTCACACCTCCCTTCCAGACCCCCTTTAAAAACGCTTATGAAGAATTTAAATATCTTGGTATTAATATCACCGCAGACATAAAGAATTTGGCTACCAGTAATTATAATTATACAACTAAATTAATCACTGAATCAATCAATAAATGGTCCTCCTACCAATTTCTCAGATTGGACGTATTAATATATTAAAAATGAATGTTCTCCCAAAATTCTTATATTTATTTCAATCTATTCCCATGCCCCCGCCTCATAATTTTTTCTGCAATATGAAGAAGCTTTTCACCAATTTTATTTGGGCAAATCGACGTCCCAGGCTGAGGCTCTCTCTTTTGTATTTACCATATGAAAGGGGAGGGTTGCAGTTGCCTAATCTTAAGTGGTACTACTGGGCAGCTCAGCTAAGAGCAGCAATGTTTTGGTTTACAAATGATAATTCTATCCCTTGGGTACGGATTGAGGAGAGTACAACTCAAAAATTGCCTTTGAATCTGTATCTGTATTCAGCACCCCTGCCCAAACTGAAAAAAGCCACTTCCAACCCCTTTGTTAAAAATACTATTGTGGTATGGTATGAAGTTTTGAAACATATTGGACAGATTCCACAATTATCACAATTTACCCCTATTTGGGGAAACACTATGTTTACACCAGGGACACATGATGGTGGTTTTAAAATCTGGGCATCAAAAGGTTTGAACAAGTTGGCAGATTTATTTAGCAATGAAACTATGCTTAGTTTTCAGGAATTAAGTCAAAAGTTTGATTTGCCTAAAACACATTTCTTTAAATATCTTCAAATTAGGAATTTTATCAATAAAACACAGCATAATTCTCTTCTCTTACCAGAGCTGTCCCCTTTAGAAAAAACTACTTTAAACCACCTTAATGGTGCTAGGCAAGTTTCCTTGTTTTATAAACTGATCTCCACTAACTGTAAAGAAAATACGGAGAAAAAACGTTTGGCTTGGTGTCAAGATATAAGTGAGAATATAACAGAAGATGAATGGCAGAGTATCTGCTTGAAGGCCCAAACCCAGACAATTAATACCAGGTTTAAACTTCTGCAGTACAAGTGGATAATGAGAGTATACATAACTCCAGAATTGCTTCATAAATTTAATCCCAACATTCCCAATCAATGTATAAAATGCAACAGATAGGAACTTTATACCATTGCTTATGGCAGTGCCCTCAAGTTCAACTTTTTTGGGAAAAGGTTTTGAACTTTTTGTCACTGGTGGTGAAACAGAATGTCCCCAAATGTCCTAAACTTTGTATATTTAATATTTTCCCTGTAACTTGCACTTTAACTAACTCTGGTAAGAAAATGTTGACCTTCTGTTTATTACAAGCAAAACTTGTAGTTGCTTGTCATTGGAAAAACACAGAAATTCCAAATTTTAAACAATGGTTACAGGAATTGTCTGGTTGTTTGGCTTTGGAGAAACTCACATATATTGTTAAGGGAAAACCTGGAAAATTTTTCAAAGTATGGAACCCCTTTATAGAATTTTTGAAGGAAGCTGAACCAAATAGTTTATTTTCTGTGTAACCAGGTATAACATTCACCATGTTATGATATTAATGTACCATTGTCTCGACGTTTGTGTAGTATAGATGTTGTTGTTGTTGTTGTTTTTTGTTGTTGTTTTTTATACAGTTAATTTTTATTTTTATTGTAAATATTTATTTTTATTTGTATATAATTTTTTCTGTGCTTGTTTTAATGTAAATGTTTGTAAAATCAATAAATACAATGTTGAAAAAAAAAAAAAAAGAGAAAGTCTACATTTAAAAATCCACCTGCTCACGTCTATTAGCCAAAAAGCTACAAACCAAGAGAAACCACGCACCGTCCACACCAGCGCGCTCAGTATGGGCGGTCCCAGTCGTGACGCATACCAGGCGATCTAACTCCAGCCCTAAAATACCATCAGTGCCACCTCCAATAGGCTATGGTGGGTGACAATCATGCACCAATGAGCCAATAAGACTGAACTACGTCACCCACATTGCCACATATGGATATGACAAAAAATCCACTCTGGGCCTCAAAATCCTCTCCCGACGTAAATGTAAATCCCTACGGATTAATGCAGCCTCTTCATCCACAGGATAGTCCATAAAAGGACATGCCATTTCATTCACTTAATTTGATCCACTCTGCGTGACTGAAATGTGCGCAATGAATGAATGTACCGAAATAATGAATGAGGTGTTTAAATACCACTTCCTCTTTAAAAAGGGGAGGAGACCGAAATAAACTCTGGGTTTACTGAAGAAAACCTGCTCCCGACCAGGTTAGGTTCAAAGAGTAAGTTACCATGGTAACTGACTCTGAGTATAAGTTACCTCTCTTTCAGAAACGGGCTTGACTTAGTCTGCTTTCTTGGGTTTGATATATCTCCCATTCTGAAACGGAAAACCCAGAGTTTCCCTCATTTACCAATGACTGGGTCAGACACACAAGGGGAACACTCTTTTAACAAATTAATTAATAATACACCCCCACATCCAGGCGAACATACCTGTAACAACAGGTCAGACACACAAGAGGGGCACAAGAAGCTCCCCTCTTGCTGAGCATTACACAGACGTATCTGATATATTCGCTCAGTTAAATCAGCTGAATGTATCAATGCCAGGCAGAAACCGCACAGTGTTTTTGGTTTCAGACAGAATTGAGGGATTCAAGAAAAAACTCATTCTTTGGAATAGAAGAGTCAAGGAGGAACGATTTGACATGTTTCCACATCTGAGTGAAACGTTGGAAGCCTCTTCTTATGTAAACACATATCAAGTGTTATAACCCAGCACTTGACTCAATTGTCTCAAAAGTTTGCTGACTACTTCCCAGAGGACCCTCGACATGGAAACCTTTGGATTTTGGACCCATTCTCTGTGGATCCTGCTTCAGAAGACATGGCTCTGTCCACTGTATTGGAAAATGAACTAATGGAACTATCAGCTGACAGAAGCCTAAAACTTCAACTCATCCTTCATTTTGGTTACTTTGTTAGACTTCCTCATTTTTGGATGTGTGGGAAAGCGTATAAGAAACGTGTCCAGTTTTTCTCCAGTTGAATTGTAAAAAAAAATATATAATACATATAACATTTATGTAATGCTTCACCCCAATTTACATACTGTAAGTGTAATTTATCAAATACAATTAGCGATGTGAACATGCTTAAAACTATGGAGCTAAACGAGTCTCAATAAAGATAAATGCACACACTACATTCACATATGCACACACATGATTCATAAATACACACACAGGATACACAAATGCGCACAAAATTCACAATTGCACACAAAATTCACAATTGCACACACAACATTTTAAAAGCACAGAAGATTCACAAATGCATACAAAATTCACAAATTCACACAAAATTCATAAATACACACACAATTCAGAAATGCAAACAAAATTTACAAATGCACTCAAGATTCAGAAATGCACAGGGCAAGATTCAGACGTGTATTTCTGATGCACACACAAATATATATTGATTTACAAACTGCTTGCGGTCTGTGAACTTCACTGCATTTGTGTGTGAATTTTGAGACTCCCTTGACTTGGCTCGACACACAAATGCCTTTTTTTAACAGGGAATGATCAGCAACCAATCAGATATCTCCCTTGGTTTAGCCAATCACAAGAACGCACCCCGCGTGGGGGATTGTTTACTCATAAGCCAATCACATGAATGCGTTCACACAGCGCGATATGCATGTGGCGCGGGCGCGAGCGCGGTGGAGTTCTGTCTGTCAGTTGGTTGAGAGATATAGGGTGTACTCACACTAGCCAGTTTGATCCGTGCCCGAGTGCGTTTGACCACCAAAGCGCGGTTCGTTTGACTAGTGTGAGTGCTCCGAACCGTGCCCGGGCGCGGCTCGATTAGCCGGCCCTGGCCCGCTTGGAAGAGGTGGGCCAGAGCACGGTTCAGTTGGACTCGGGCGCGGTTCGCATGCAGTGTGAGCGTTAATCGTGCTGGAGCACGGAACAGGACGTCACGGTTTAACAGGGCGCGCTTGACAGGGCATAGCAGAAAGAGAGAGAGAGAGAGAGCCCCGGCCGCCGCGCGCGCGCACTCCCGAGCGCTGTCTGCTCTCTCCCTCTCCCTCGCGCATATTAATCGAAATCAATTAATACGATGGTGTCGAGAAAAAAAAACTCCAGTGATTAAATGTTTTCTGTGTTGACAAATCTAGTGCGATATCCTAAACTGCCGAATTCATTGCTGTTTTTTTTCTGTTTACATTTCATGGTGTGACACTTCTCTTCATTATGCACCATAATGACGTAAGCACGTGCTCCGGCACGAATGCTGAAACCCTATGTGAGTGCATGCCAGAGGGGGAGTGGGGACAATCGTACTCGGGCCCGGTTCATGGCAACCGTGCCTAGACATCATATATATATATATTGAATTTCTTCACTTTGACATTCAGAGCACTGGGCAGAAATCACATCGCGTCAACACCCGCCGCGGGCCTTTCCGATGCTTTGTTTTAATTAAACAGTCGGATTCCCCTGGTCCGCACCAGTTCTAAGTCTCTATATAATATCTATGGGTTGAGACCTCAACATGGCTTCTGGCAACGACTTAACGCTCCCCTGTCGTTGCCAGAAGCCATGTTGAGGTCTCAACCAACTGACAGACAGAACTCCACCGCGCTCGCGCCCGCGCCACATGCATATCGCGCTGTGTGAACGCATTCATGTGATTGGCTTATGAGTAAACAATCCCCCACGCGGGGTGCGTTCTTGTGATTGGCTAAACCAAGGGAGATATCTGATTGGTTGCTGATCATTCCCTGTTAAAAAAAGGCATTTGTGTGTCGAGCCAAGTCAAGGGAGTCTCAAAATTCACACACAAATGCAGTGAAGTTCACAGACCGCAAGCAGTTTGTAAATCAATATATATTTGTGTGTGCATCAGAAATACACGTCTGAATCTTGCCCTGTGCATTTCTGAATCTTGAGTGCATTTGTAAATTTTGTTTGCATTTCTGAATTGTGTGTGCATTTGTGAATTTTGTGCGCATTTGTGTATCCTGTGTGTGTATTTATGAATCATGTGTGTGCATATGTGAATGTAGTGTGTGCATTTATCTTTATTGAGACTCGTTTAGCTCCATATAAAACAATCTTACATAGTTTGTTTAATATGTAAGATTGTTTTAAGCATGTTCACATCGCTAATTGTATTTGATAAATTACACTTACAGTATGTAAATTGGGTTAAATGAACTGTTGAATATTTCTACAAATGAATAGAGATAATGTGCCCCTATTGTGTGTCTGACCTGTTGTTACAGGTATGTTTGCCTGGATGTGGGGATGTATTATTAATTCATTTGTTAAAAGAGTGTCCCCCTTGTGTGTCTGACCCAGTCATTGGTCTGACCTGCCCTGTTATTGTTACAGGAATAAAAGCAAGAGACATGATTTCTTCTTTGAAATTTTTTGAAACAAATTGTTGATTTAAAAAAAGCAAAAAAGTTTTGTAAATCTGTTTTTAAATAAGTTGTTTGTCAAATAAAGGTTTCCGAGTCAGTGATATTAGATTGTGTCTATGTATTTTTATTGTACACTGTAACAACATGGAAGAAGAGGGTAACGAGCACCACTACATGAAACAAGAGAATCTTTCCCAATGTTTAAGCAAAAGTTGCAATAGTTTGAGTTTTTAGTGCACTTTTGTTAAAAAGATTACTGTATAAATGCATAGATATGTACCCTGTAATTTTAAAAAGCCTATACAGTATGTATTGGTGCACCATTATTACAAAAAGGTACTGTTAGATGTTAGATTTTTGTATCATAATAGTAGAATAAGTACCCCTAGTTCCATAATACTTACAGTATAAATATATATATTTTTTAATTCTCCTGGTTGTTTCCCCTTTATTCCCCAAACTTTACATATTGATCCCTTATACTTACATGCAAGTACTTTATAGGTACACTTTAATTACAGAAAGTTACACTCTAAAATTGCTTTAATTACACAGTACTTTCCGGGCTGTAATTTAAAGTGTTACCAAAATCCCGTCAGAACACCAAAGATTCAGAGAAAGGTCCTTCATTACATCGTGTCTGATTGCAGGATCTGTGGAGCTGCTGGATTCAGTGCAGCAGGAAGTAGGAGAGCAGAGAACAGCAGAGGAACAGGAAGCTCTGGGACACACTCTGCGCACCGTTACACAGGTTCCCCTCACAACAGGAGATGCTCACAGAATTTTTAATCGATTTCGTGCCAACACAAAACGCTTTAGAGACACAGCCTTTTACAACCACTGACTGGCCATCAGCATTCACTGATGAAAAGAAAGAAGAAAAACAAAGTCTGATTCAGTCTGAGCTGTACATTGGTATGTGTGATCTGTATCAAATGTTTAAACATAAGAAAGTTTAAAAGATAATGATCTTCTTGTTCTCACCTGTTGCTGAAATGCAGCGGTCTTCGTCCCCTGAACAGCTCAATGTTTTTGAGCAGCTCTTTCCATCACACGTATAACATTTCTTTCCATTCGGGTTATTATATTCTACAGGAGGAAAACAAGTATCCTTTTATTTTATTTTATGTACGAAATATCAAATGAAACAACACTCATTTATCTGCTCCATTCAATCAGTTCACAACAGACCCTGCATTTTATTTTCTGAGCTGGAAGTAAAATGAGTGTTGACTTTACAGAAGATTTGCACGTTCTCATTTAAGAACAATACCTGGAGGGTCTTGGCGGTTACACAGGTCTGTGCCACAGCAGGAGATAATCGTCCTTGTATAGCCGAAGTTTATGGATCCACTTTGACAGGCAGGAACACAACCTTTAGTCATCGCTTTAGAAGTAATGCCACCTAAAAAATATGAATGATACAGGAAAGACCAATTAAACTGGAAAATTTATTTACAAATGTCAACATTTAGATACAATTTTAGATTTAAATACAGATCATAATCTAAAATAAAACAAATAAAAAAAAATCAGAATTCCATCAGAAAAACAAGTATTTGTTTCCTTGCAGCATCTCCAGTCAAATATAACTGCAAACTTTAAATTTGGACTTACCGACTTGTGTTGCTGAACTCTGGCAGCTCGTAGATCCAGCTGGACATGTTGAAGCCGTTTGATCTGCACAAGAACCCGGCATGCACTCATAACACCCGAGAGAGTGTCCTTGAATAATAAAAAAGAGACATCAATTATCTGTATTTGTACCCAGTAAAATTACAAACGTTATTTGTCTTTGTACCTGCAGTGAAAAGAATGAAGAGAAGAAAAACTGAGATTTGCAGATCCATCTTTGATCAGGAGGTGAAGGAAATGATGTGCCCGTTTCAGATGCTCATTTTATAGCGTATTTAAAGGGGAGGATCTTCATGGGAAAGGAAAGTTAAACAGACATAGACATTTCTTGAAACAGAAACTTAAGCTTACACAATTGACCTGCCAGTTAAAGATAAAGGACATTTTAATAAAGGATTGCAAGTCTACTTAAACCAACCTTCTTAAAGTGATAGTTCACCCAAAAATGGAAATTGTCATCTTTTATTCACCCTCATTACATGAGCCTAATTTTGCTTATGTTCAGTGACAATTATTGCATATTATGGTGCGTTACAATATTTGAAAATGTGTGTTTTGTATGGGATAAATTTTGTATCAAAATGATTAACACGTGCAAGCATAATTATCCATGAAATGAAAGCTTTAGCATAAGTTCTGCCGGGAAGACTCAATTACTACGTCATCTTTTGCTTCACTTCTATCCAATCATATTCTTATGCTCACTGTATAAAAGCTCGGTACTTACACATGTTTGAGTTCGCAGATGCTGACGCTTCCATTCACCTCCATCCTCCCCACCACCACCAGGATGGTCCCTTCCCACACCTTGCAGGGGGTCGGCTGCGCCCCTGCCTTCGTCTTCAGGCAGGAATTGCAGATCCGATACCCTCGGATTATGCACTACGGACGGGGCCTACGCCAAATGACTTTGTATATTATCAGCTTGCTGAGCTGTCAATAAATGTACGATTGTTGAAATAATTCTCCCAAATCTTTCTGGTAGAACTTGATACATGTTGCAGAAATGTTTTACTATCCACAACCAAATGCCTTTCAACTTCCGTGTGCAAAATTCTAAATTGAATGAATGTGTTGCAATTTGTACAAATAAAGACATTTTTGTGAATACAAATGCTTTTTGTTTTAGTGTATCATTTGCACATGCAACAAAGACGTGCATGTGTGGATAAAGTGACTCGCGTGGATCAATCTCATTTGATTCATTTTGATTTTGAGACTTTCTTTTCGCTGCTAGGGGTCGCTAACCTCTTACAATAGAAAATGTCCTCTGGCCTACAGTGACATGTTTTTCTGGGTTTTCTTTCACTCGTTCTTTTTTATTTCTTTTATTTTTTATTTCTGTCTGTCTGAACTACAGCTGTCATGAGGCAAGGTGGAGTGTGTCTCCACAAAACACACGAGCTGACTTTGCCTTTCAGGAGAGAGAGAGAGAGAGAGAGAGAGAGAGAGAGAGAGAGAGAGAGAGAGAGAGAGAGAGAGAGAGAGAGAGAGAGAGAGAGTCCTAAAGGAAGGTCAGCTGTGGGGATGTAAATAATTCTCATCTAAATTTGCCTTTCAAACACAGTATTTGTGTGTGACACAGAGAGAGAAGCAATGCGAAATCACGCAAAAAAATTTGACTGTGCAGATAACAAAAAAAAAATATATCAGATGAGACTGTGTTGGGGAAGCTACTCTGAAACTGTAGTTTGACAAGCTACAAGCTACTCGTAAGTTAAAGTAGTTAAACTAGTCAAGCTACCCTTTTGGAAAAGTAGTTAGCTACACTACAAGTTACTATCAAAAAGTAGCTAGCTACATTGAAACTACTTTTGATTTTTTTGAACAACGTATATTATAAATAACTGAATAAGTGTCTGAGGAATGTTTTAAGTAAAATATTTAGTGTTTAAAACAATGCAATACAATTATGATTTCAAAGAGTATTGTTTTATTACACACTACACTCAAATATCTCAGACTGTTTGTCAAAAGTGCAAAATTGCTACAAATATGAACTTGGACAAATAAGGCCATGGGTAATTAACATTAGTTGTTTCTCCATCCTCCAAATCTGCCGCCACGTCTTGCTCCATCATGGATAATATGGGTGTGTCAACCCACTTCTGTACGTCAGTGAACCGTTAGCCGCAAGATGCGAGATTAAACAACAGGTGGCGGTAATGGCAAAAAATGTCTCTTTGAGGGGATCCGGATCTTGGCGATCTGTTTTTGGCTCTTTTTAAATATTTACCAGTAGTCAGTTTTAAGAAGCCAGCTTGGGGACATCTCAGTTTAGCCTGGAAATAATCACTGGGAGGAATGATGAGGTGAGATTTGTAGTCAACTAATTAAAACTCAGATATCACACACCAATATCTGAGTTTGAATTATTCTCAAATATTGATTATTACCTCATTTGTCATGTGTGGCCATAGGGTCGCACAACATCCCTCTGCTTAGACAGTGACATCACTATTTTGGATTTACCAAAGTGTGTGTATGTGTAAAGCTACGTTGACTATGTTATTCATACCTACTCACAAATAAACATCAAAAACAAAGCTGGCTGCAATGAATTTCTGTGCAAAACAGCTTTTACTACAAACACTTCCACACAAGAACATTTTGATAGAAAACAAAAAATATTTAAAGTTTTAAATATATACTGTAGATAAAATTAGAATAAATAAAATGGAACACAACTATCATCACACAACACCCCCTCCCCCTATAACTGTTCTGTCTCGCGGAGGAGCTGATTTGTGTGCATCTGTGTGAAACACGCATAGGAAAAAAAGGAACGACAGAGCTACAGCCAGGCAGAATGACTTGTTGGGTTGATGATGTTAGACAGTGGCCTCCAGTCACAGATGAAGGTACAAACGATCTTACAGATTATTTATAAAAATAGCTTGGCAATAACTATGCTAGCTAGGCTAACGAGGAAACTATAAAAATATCTGTCCATTTGGCAACAATAAATAAATGAATGACATCAAATAAACGAATTCATGTTTTTCATTTGTGTCCATTATTTATCTCATTTTCACATTACAAAAGGCAAGGGTAAGGTACAGCTAGAAAGTAAACATAATATCGACCAATTAGTGTTTTTAAACCATGGAAAGAGGTCAATATAACAGCAGAACAATGTCACATAACGTTACATTTAGCTCAGGAAAGCCATTAATGACCATAGCATGTTAATTGAATAGAAAAAATAGCTAGAGAGGAGATTTTGCTGAGCACTATATTACATATTTATTATATTTTTTACTTATGTCATTAAATAATTGTTATTATTATAACAAAAACTGCATTATATTTAATTTTATTTGTTATTTTAAACCTTTAATAATACCAGCAGATTGGGCCTACACAGAACGCTCGTCGGATTCGTCTATAGGGACGTCCCGCGTGACGTCACGCCATTTGGAGCAGCCATCTTGACGGAATAGAAAATGCTAAACCGCCGGTGATACTACAGCTCGTCCCGAAATATTCCTATCATGCCCGAGCGATGCTGTGCAGTTGGATGCGATCAGATATGTGATCATATAAAAGGAATATCTTTGTACCGTATCCCAAAAGAAATAAAACGGAGAAACAAGTGGTTGATGGCAATAAACAGGTGATTTTGTTTTGTGTTTTCCCCTGTAGCCTAAACTCAGTTTAAAGATTATTACAGGTAACGTCACTATTGTAGCGGCACATAAAAACAATCCAAAGACCGCTAAGGAGCTGAGTGGAGGAATAACTTCTGTGACGTGTTTTTCTTTGAAGCTTGCATGTTGTTTTATTTTGTTCAGGTTTGCACAGTCAACAAAATATGTGCTCCAGCACTCACCCCCATTCTTCCATCCAAACACACACACACAACAGGTGTTTTAACCCCACTTAATTAATGACACACCCCTTATCATTTGGTCACATGACTTTCCCGTTATATGGCTCCTACATACCAGCCCCTAATTATTATAAATCGATAATTATATTAAATACACATAGGAGACATTTATAAATACAAGATCTCAAAATACAAAAAAATATATATTTTTTTTACATCAATCATAAATGTTTGCACATTTACAATACGTCGATTCTTCAGTACTGAGTCCTTGTAAAGTCCGTAACACAGTGTCAGCACGGAGTGAATGTATCATCGATGTAAAGTGAGAAGTATGTGGTGTGTCAATGTGATGCGTGTAATAAGTTCATGCCTGTGTTAAAAAAGTCATTCTCTTTCAAGGAAAACGTCAAATATCTGCCTCTTGTAGAAGGCAGATTTTTGTCACTGGTCTAATCAAACAGTTTGTCTTGGTCTTAAGTCTCACTTGACGAACAAAGCCTTGATTATCTGGAAATGTCTGAATCACTTTTCCAGTTATCCATGAATTACGTGGTGCTGAGTCATCAACCAAAATCACAATATCACCTGGAACAAAGTTGCGAGATGGAGCTGACCATTTTTGCCGCTCTTGCAGTTGAGGCAAGTATACTCCTTTGTCCATCGTTTCCAGAACAGGTCTGATATATATTGCACCTGTTTCCATCGACGACGAGCATATACATCCTCCTTTTGAAAGATCCCTGGTGGCAATGATGGGGTAGTCTTTAACAGCAGCAAATGATTGGGTGTAAGTGCTTCCAAATCATTGATGTCGGCAAATTCCTTAGTGATGGGACGACCATTATAATTGCTTCAGCTTCACATAGAACTGTATGAAGACCTTCTTCATCAAGGTTTTGTGTTCTTAAGGTGGCATTAAGTACTTTTCTTACGGACCTTATCATTCTTTCCCATATGCCTCCGTGATGTGAGCCAGTTGGGGGATTAAAAATCCACTTTATTCCCTTCTGCAGAAGCATGTTGTTGATCTGAGATTGGTTCCAGCATTCAATAGCTTGCCTTAACTCGCGTTCCGCTCCATGAAAATTTGTACCATTGTCAGATCGCATTTCCAAGACTTGTCCACGTCTTGCGATAAATCGTCGCAGTGCATTAATAAAGGAATCAGTATTCAATGATTGTACCACTTCAATATGAATAGCACGAATGGCTAAACATGTGAAGAGAACTCCGTATCTCTTCACAATACTTCTCCTGCTCTTAATTTCAAAGGGTCAAAAACAGTCAACTCCGACGTACGTAAATGGAGGTTTATCTGGAGAAACTCTATTCAGGGGTAGGTTTGCCATCTGTTGATGCCCTGGTGCTGCTTGCAAACGCTTGCAGATCACACACTTTGACAATATCTTCCTTATAGCTATACTGGCGCCCGGTATCCAGTACCTCTGATGCAACCTTGATAGCATATAGTTTCGACCACCATGACCCACCTCTTGATGTATACGTTTAAGAATGATGTCTGAGATGTGAAAATCCTTAGCAAGTATAGCGGGATGTTTTGTCTCTTCAGGCATAACTGCCCTACTCAAACGTCCGCCGACTCTTAAAACACCATCTTCAAGGATAGGATTGAGCTTATAAATGTGACTGGTCTTTTTCACATTTTCTCCCTTTTGCAAACTTGAGAGTTCATCAGAGTATCTTTTTCTTTGGCAGTAACGAATTACCCCTAATTCAGCTTTCTTTAGCTCTACCACAGAAAGCTCACTTCTGTCACATTGTGCCTTGATTTTCTCCATTTCCTCTTTCAAATGTTGTTTTTGTTGGTTTTCATCCATGCTAGATTGAATTAATGACATTCTCAGTGATTTCCTCTTCTGACTTAGATTGAAGAGTAATTGCTTAAACCTGAGGATCCAAGCCACTGACCTCTTCAAACGGGTCCAAGAGGAGAAATACTGGATGAAGTATGTTGTAACGTCCATATTTTCTTCTATTTGTACAGCACTGACTGTGACACTTGCTTTTATCTCTGTGATCATCTGGTGAACATTCCCCCAGGTCAATAGGATTAACTGGCCACTCCTGTTCAGGCAAAAGAAGAAACTGAGGTCCAAGCACCCAATTCTTGTTCTTCAGGAATGATTCCCCTTTCAACCCTCTAGAAGCTATATCTGCTGGATTTATTGCTGTGTTCACGTACCGCCATTGTGATGATCGAGACACCTTAAGGATTTCCGAAACTCTGTTGGCAACAAAAGTTCGGTACCTAGAGACCTCGTTTTTGATATATAGAAGTACAGAAGTACTGTCAGTCCAGAAGACGGAGTCTTGAAGGTCCATGCACAGTTCTAATCGCCACAATGAATCCATTCGACTTGCCAATGTTGCAGCAGTTAGTTCCATTCGAGGGATAGACACTAGCTTCAAAGGAGCTACTCTAGCTTTCCCCATTACAAAGGCGATGTGCGCTTGGGAGTCAACATTATGCAAAACCAGATAAGAAACTACTCCATAACCGTCTTCACTTGCGTCGGAAAAGTGATGTAATTGTGCTGTGCTCACCTCTCCGAAACCCATTGGTTTGAAGCATCTATCGATTTTGAAGCTTTCCAATTCACGCAATCCGTCCAACCACTTGATCCACTCCTGAGCATTTGAAGCGGGAATAATTTCGTCCCAGCCTAGTTTCTTCCTGCACAGGTCTTGCAAGATCTTTTTTGCATACAAAATCACAGGAGACAGGATTCCTAAAGGATCATAGACAGAACTCATGGTAGCCAGGATCCCTCTTTTGGTCAGAGGTCTTTGCTGCAACACAATCTTAAACTTGAAGGCATCAGATTGTATGCACCATTGTACTCCCAGCACTCTTTCCACTGGAAGTAGATCTTGGTCCAAATCCAAATCCTTCAAATTTTTTGCTCTGAATTCCTCTGGAATTTTTGCCAGAACATCTCGGTTGTTACTGATCCATTTTGTCAGTGAAAAACCTCCTTTCGCGCAAATAGCAACAAGGTCGTGATACAGAGAAACAGCCTTTTCCTCTGAATTTACTGACAACAGACAGTCATCCACATAAAAACAATGCAAGACTGCATCAATTACTTCCTTGCTGAAGTCTTTGTTGTCTTCAGCACACCTTCTAAGGGCAAAATTTGCGCAACTGGGTGATGAAGTAGCTCCGAAGAGATGCACGACCATACGATACTCAACCATATCTCGAGTAAGGTCACCATCAGGCCACCAAAGAAATCTCAGCATATCTGCATCATCTTTTGGCACCCTCACCTGATGAAACATGGCTTCGACATCTGCTGTGATCACAACTCTTTCCTTCCTGAATCTGGATATCACTCCGATCAATGAACTGGTGAGATCTGGACCCTGTAACAGTTGGGTATTCAAAGATATCCCTCGAAATGTAGCACCACAATCGAATACAACCCGCAGTTTTTCTTTTCGTGGGTGATAGACGCCGTGATGGGGTATGTACCATACCTTCCCGTCGTTACGTCTTAAGTCCTCACTTGGCACTCTTTCTGCATAACCTTTAGAAATAAGGTCTTTCATGAAAACAGAATATTCAGAATGAAATGAAACGTCCCTTTTCAACCTTTTCTTTAGGTTCAGAGCACGCTGTTCAGCAATTGTCCTGTTGTCTGGCATACGAACATTTTTCTTCCTCAAAGGTAAGCCAATAGAATAATGACCATCTACAAGCTGTAATGAGTCTGTTACCATCTCAATGAACTTGTGATCTTCTCTTGAAAACCCAGCTTTATTAGGGGCTGGTATGTAGGAGCCATATAACGGGAAAGTCATGTGACCAAATGATAAGGGGTGTGTCATTAATTAAGTGGGGTTAAAACACCTGTTGTGTGTGTGTGTTTGGATGGAAGAATGGGGGTGAGTGCTGGAGCACATATTTTGTTGACCGTGCAAACCTGAACAAAATAAAACAACATGCAAGCTTCAAAGAAAAACGCGTCACAGAAGTTATTCCTCCACTCAGCTCCTTAGCGGTCTTTGGATTGTTTTTATGTGCCGCTACAAGTTAGTCAACAAAATATGTGCTCCAGCACTCACCCCCATTCTTCCATCCAAACACACACACACAACAGGGGCCTGTTTCAATAAGGAGGTTCAACCAACTCTGAGTTAAAACTTGAACTCTGAGTTGACTTACCCTGAGATGGGAAACTCTGAGTTTTCGGTTACAGATCAGCTGAAATTAGTTAGTTCAATCAACTCTAAGTTGACTGACTCTGAGTTGAGCGCGTGCACCACAACTATAGAAAGCCATTATCAATGGAGCCCAGATATTATGAGTCACCATGGCAACAGCGCCAGACACAAAGAGGAATTACTGTTATACAGTGTTGGGTGTAATTAATTACTAAGTAATCTAAATATTGTAATTTAATTAAAGGGATTACTCTTAATTCTTCTGTAATTTCAAATAAAATATGATGTAATTAAATAGGCTACTGCATAGACTATAAAACAATTCTGTATAAAACATTAGTGGATTTAACATACATTTTTAAAAGGTATATTTTGAATGTAACCTTCTCCCTCTACACACTTTGGTCAATTCAAGAATAATTCATGCAATTGTATATTGTTCATTTTGAAAGCATTAAAAGTGCAGTTTCTTGTCTCTCCTCATTGTATTGTTCAAGTGGTTGAGGTTGATATGGGACTTAGTAATTAATAATAAGTAGACCAATACTTTCTAAAGATAGTAATTATTACATTAATCTAATTACACTGTTGAAGATGTCATTTGTAGTTAGTAATTAATAACTATTTTAAAGTAACTGTTATATCAGAGGTGAAACTGGAAGAACAGTTATTCAACCTAAATTTAATTTGCATGTAGGCTATGTGCAATCCTGCAGGCATTAAAAGAATGTGGCAGCAGCTGAAAATAAAAATAAAATAAAAACATAATTCAATCAGGTAAGGCTTAAAGATATCATGGGTGTAGGCTATCTGACTTTACAAACATTTGACATATTAAATATCTAAATAGCATGCAGTGTCTAGCAGTGCAGCAGCATTTTTGGCTGAGGAATCCTTCATCAGAGCCGGTCACTCCCGGAGATCCAAGGGCCTTCATAAAATGTAAGAGGTCTATGTGTTATTTTTTATATAGGGTATTTCTGATATTTCCATTTACTTTTCCATTTTACTTTGGGTTGGGTTTTTCGTTGGTCCCAATAGATTCTGATATCTATTGGGACTAATATCTATCTAGAGACTAATATCTGTCTTTTGGAGCCTCCTGTCCCAACAGAACCCCAGACAGTTGTAAGTTGCCTACTCAATACACCAGAAATGATGACAAATAGTGTTATAAAGTGTACAAATGCTCATCTTCACAGGATGATTGGTATGAAGAAACAGTTTCTGCGCCACAGAGAGGCCTACAGGGTAATGTTAATATTATGTGTCTACACATCAGACAATCTACACATTCACATTTGTATGTGGCGTAGCCTATAGAATCGAAGTTTATATCTAAGTATAAACGGACATTCTTATCCCCCAAGTGATTTTCAGTAAATGCCACAGTTTAATTCTGTAGAATTTGTTTAGAACTACATGATGTAACTCTACTGTATTTTCAGTTGCCAGAGTTTATATATACTTCATCTTATTAATTTCTTTTTTAAAACAGCGGAAAAAACAGCAATAAATAAATGTACAGAAAGAATGAAGTGTTCAAACAACGCTTCCCCTTTAAAAAAGGGGAGGAGACCGCAAGAAACTCTGGGTTTACCGAAGAAAACCTGCTCCCGACCAGGTTAGGTTCACAGAGTAAGTTGCCATGGTAACTGACTCTGAGTATAAGTTACCCCTCTTTCAGAAACGGGCTTGACTTACTCTGCTTTCTCGGGTTTGATATACCTCCCATTCTGAAACGGAAAACCCAGAGTTTCCCTCATTTCAGGGTTAACATACTCCGAGTTTTCACTTAACCTCCTTTCTGAAACAGGCCCCAGGTGTTTTAACCCCACTTAATTGATGACACACCCCTTATCATTTGGTCACATGACTTTCCCGTTATATGGCTCCTACAACTATAATTTGGTTATAAAAATACATAGACCAACTTTTGCGGTGATGATTGAAAAATCCTTCCCCACTGGCGTCCAAATAAAAGAGTTGCTGACCCAGCCGGACTCGTGATACCGATAGCCTGCTAACGTTAAGCTTTTGTATGCTTTTAAAGCTCCGGTGTAGCGTGATGGGACGTGAGTAGCTGTAAATGTCACCGAACTCAATGTCAGGAAGTTTTTCTACACATTTAATGCCTGTAAAAAGAACTTGTGGTGCTTCATATGGATCTATGATTCCTAATTCTCCTTTTACAGGAGAGATGCAAGTGGGAAATCCTTATTTACCTTTTTAATGTTGAGCGCGTTGAACTTTTAAATAAAAGCTGACGTGGGACAAAATGCCCGGTTTCCCAACACGTTGAACTGAACAATGCCGTTGTGCAATTTTAATAGGCTACTTTTAAACGCTCAGTAATGTCAGTTTTATGTATTTTCTGAGAGGGGGCGGGCGGGATTTTTGTTGGGAAAGTCCGGGGAGAGACGCACACTTCGATTAGACTGGATAAACACATGCGCAGCATCTTAATTGTTAAGAAAATGAAACGAAATAAATGAATAAATAAATCAAGCCTTTATTACATAACACTAGGCGATATCATACAGCATTCAGAAAAATGCTGCACCCGCACCCCTAGTTCCTACGTCTATGGCCCAATGACGCTACTATGAGCATTTACTCGCTATTTAAAATAAATGCGGGCCAGGAAGCGGGTCGGGTACAACATTTTCTTTCTTTCTTTTTTGCGGTCCGAGTTGCTGGCGGGTTAGTTGAAAACGTCGGTCGGGTGCGGGTTGTTTATACATTGATCCGCGCATCACTGCACTGAGTAGCTGACGGATGTATTCCGTCAAAATGGCTGACACGCGGCTAGGGGTCACGTGACTGGGAGATCCCTATACAACTATATCACAGAAGTATATACCACGCCATTTTGAAGACGATTGCTTTACCAACTTAAATGCAATCAAACTTGGATTCGCGAGTCGGCTGATATTGAAGGAAGGTTCAGTTCCAGGTGTATTTGCATCAGCTTCCTCCTCCGTATCACAACCTGTAAGTGTTATTAATAATTGTTGCTTTTATGTTTTATGTAGCATGCTTAATAATTATTTTGTCTGTTGTGTAAGCACCGTTTAGCTTCTAGGTCTTCAATGGCAAGTGTATTGAGATATGTGAAGTGTTTGTCATTGTTTTCGGAGTTGTCTTATAGAATAAATTAATACCTCGTAACATAACTGCATTTTTTTTTTTTTTTTGTACAAACGTTATGTTTATGCATCGGGCTAATGCAAACAAAGACTGATTGTGCTTTTACAATATGAACTCTGGGCTATGCTCTCTAACATAACATTAAATTCTTTATCTTATTTTTAGTTTTTTACTACAAACTACAAAGCAGTGGACTATAATCATTATTATAACACAATTTAATTGATGAAAGCATCATTGTACTCCGTGTTAAACAATAAGTATTATCTCTGTAAACACTGCTGGGTCATCTGACCAATCACAGATTAGCGTCGCGCAAAGGAGGGGTTTGGAAAAATGAGTCGTTGAACGATTCATTTGGGAGTCGGTGAGCAAATCAGGTAAAAATAAATGCATATTATACTACAACAAAAGTGTTTTTTGTCATTGCATGCACGTAAAACTGTTGTTGGGGACTCCCTAAACAACATTAGGAACATTTTAAATGTCATAATAGGAGCCCTTTAAACTAGTCAGAGAATTTGACCAGTCTTAAAATACTTTATAAACATTTTCCTCTTTATATTTAGCCCTTTTTTAACCTGCATATTATTTCCGTTTATCACTTCGTCCTATAACAAAGTCCTCCTTATATTCCTCCTAGTACTTCCTCCTATGGTACTCCATTATCCGCCACATGGTGAGTCTGTAAGGCGGGACAGTTGCGTTTGCTCTCCCATCCGCGGCGGATTCGTGCCAGTCTGCTGGAGATGCATGGAAGCAGCAGAAAGCCACGGCACACCAGAACCACGCAGGGCAGAACCACAGCCAGCACGGAGCTGGGTGGCATGTAGAACGGATACGCCTCGATGTGGAAGGCAAAATCCCAGTCAAAGAAGAGCGTGTGCATGAGGGACAGAGTCAGAGCAATGTAGCCCAAACCTGACTGGAGGAAGAAGAGAGACACAACTTTATTCAAATTTAGTACATGTTATAAGCTGTGATTGTGCTTGTAGGTTGAATGTTCATTTGCATGCTAGTCAAAGACATTGACAACATTATGTACATTTGAAAAACATGTCTGTTTTTTTGTTATGCTCTCCACCCATAGCAAGCATAGGAAATATTTTACATACTCGTTCCTACAAACATACACAAAGTAAAATAAACATATCTATGATAATATGCTAGTAAATGTGTTAAAGTCCCCCTGTGGTGAAAATCAAGTTTTTAATGTTGTTTGTGTCTATGTGGTGTTTTTAATCTGCTTTAAGACAAACCATGTGTAGATTCATAAGTCGACAGCATTGCTGAGTATTTTCTGCCTAAAACTGCAGTGAACCAAAGACAGTCTCAAAAACACGGTTTGACATCGCTGGTGTTTCTGACGTCACACACTACCTTGTAACCAATCAGATCAACGTGTGATCGTCAACCAGTGGATCTCTGAGTGAGTGAATGGAGGCGGGGCTAATTTGCATATTCATAGAACCACGCATACTAAATGAGGCAAGGGTGTCGACTCACATTCAAGCTATTTTAAGGCATGAATAATTTTTTATTAGAATTGAAATATGTAATTTTGGTGATCAAAGATGAGTTTTAAGGGATACAATTATTGACTACAGGGGGACTTTAAGTTATGGCATCTGTGATGTTGTTTTATATATATTGCGTTGATTGGCTGTCCCACTTATAATGTACTGGAGCGGTTAGTTAAGCATCTCAATTCTCACAAAGATAAGTTATGTGTCGTCGAGTTTGTTCGTTCAAGGTAGCTTTGAAAGACAGGTCTCCACAAGAAGGCAAGTCCGTTCCTTCACATTCTTAAAATCGAGACACCGTCCACGAGTTTCGACACACACATGAACCATCTATTCAAAGTTTTCAGGATTACTTAAAAATTACAGGCTGGAGTTCTTTAGAGGGGATGGATATAATCTCTGCAGAACAGTGGGTCTCAACGAGTAGATTAAATACTTCAGGTCTTGTGTGAAAATACTTTTATTACTATTTTTGAAACTCGTGTACAAAGCGCGCAGAGGGTTCAGGGCCTTTCCAAATACACACTTGCAGTCTTGGCCACTTGAAGTAATTAAGTGTGCAAGACTGTCTCATGTCTAAAAAAAAATCTAAACAAATCGCAGTCCCCTGAACGTACACTACCTTTGTCTGAAAGACTATTTGTTCAGCGCTGAGGTTTCCTAAGTGCGCTTGAACGCTCAATCACGTGAACTGCGCCTGGTCAGGAAATACAGCGCGCTGCTCAGTTGTTTGCGCTCAGAGATGATGAGAGAAGACTCAGAGACCCTTTTCTTTACTTTTGTGTGCGTTTTATGAAAAGCAAGTAAGTTTTACTACTGTTGCATGTTTGTACTGCATTGTGACGAATGTTGTGAAAGTTATGTATGTTCGTGCAAACTAGTTTTATTCGTTGAACTGCGTGACCAATTAGTGTAGTCATGATGCCAGAGCGTGCTGTAATATGCGACATGTTTCCTGTGTGCAATAATTAGCCCTCTATATGTCGATTTAGACCTTATTTGTGTTAGGTATTTAGAAATATGCCTCTGCGTTCGAGTGCAGTGCATTTACTGTTTATTTGGTGATACCTGTATCGAGTGTTATAGTGATACAGTGATATGCTGCATAGCCACTTAATGGTGCAGCAGTACAGATATTAAAGGGCATATAGTGACATATTTGTTGCACTGTATTAACGTCAATTATTATTTTCTGTACTATACTGTTGTGAATGATGATAATGAGCATAGCATAGTATTCCTTTATTTGTTTATTAATCAGTAATTATTACTATTGCATTATTTCTTTTTCTTTTTCTCTGTTTAGACCACATACACTTACTTATACAAACTTGTATATCGGCATCCTGATCTTGGAAATAAAGCTGATAAAGGATTCTCTGGCCGGAATCTTTCTGTAGTGCTCCCATCCTAAACGAACCACTAGTCCATATTTTACAACCTTGAATACCGCATCGGAGAGGTATTTAAGCCTAATCGTATCCAATCATGCATTAGGTTCGGGAAATCGCGTGTCCCGAAATAGTGAGTAAAACATAGTTAAATTAATTAGATATTACATGTACTGTAATTTGGTAGTAAAACAAATTGTTAAATTAAATTTTTTGGGTGCAAAGATGAGTAGGCTATATATTTCATACAACATTTGCAACTGCTTTTTATCACTTAATTAGAAGCACCACAATTTTAAATTGTGTCTTCTGTGACATAGGGACTACTGACCAGACATTTAGAAGTTTATTTTAAAATGCAAAGTATTGAAAATCAAAATAAAGCTCTGTAAAACACTTGCAATTTTGCAACACTTTAAGTGTTTCCCATCGGGTAATCAAAAGGTCTACACACACTTGCAGTCTTCACGACTACTTGAACACCTTGTAAGTAGACAAGTAGTCAAGTGCAAAGACTGCAAGTGTGGGTATTTGGAAAGGCCCTTAGGCCGGGGCAGGGGCAGTCCCGGTACACTACCTTCCTACAGACTTCGGTTCCAACCCTTCTCCAACACACCTTTAAAGTAATCATGAGCACCTTGTTTAGCTGGTTCAGGTGTGTTTGATTAAGGTTGGAGATGATTTAGGCCGGATGGTAGTCCCCTGGTCCAGGGTTAGCCAGTCCTGCTCCTAGAAAGCTGTCTTCCAGCAGAGTTAAGCTCCAACTCTACTCAGGATTACTTAAGAAATACAGAAATACAGGCAAGTGTGTTAGAACCGGGTTGAACTGAGCTCTGCAGGAAGGTACAGTTACAGGTCAGGTACAGGTTTGTCCACCCCTGTTTTAGGCAGAGTAGGGGACGTTTTGCCAGTGTAGTCAAGTGTAAAAAATATGTGTTATGATTATGAAAGTGCTTCCCAATCCCAACACTGTTTCTGGAGGCACACCAACAGTACACGTCATTGAATCAAACAGCAAATCCACCTTTCTCTGCCTGGATCCAGTTGTTTCTATGAACTGCACTGATCCATTTGCTTCTCTGTTCTGTATCTTTCGGCAGTCTGTAAAAATATACCTCAGATTTCTGGTCAAATCTAGTTGTACAGTCAATCTCAAAGCTCTTTCCCATTTTAGATGCGTTTTGTGTGTTTTTCGTGGCATTCACGCTGAACACCAATGTTGCCGCTATACAGAACCTTTTACATCATGGGATCATTTTATGTATTTAGGTTAATCAATTTGAATTCATTGTTAATTGTAATAAAATTTTGTCAATTAAACAGTTCAAAAACATACTTTATCTCTAGAAATTTTTTTTTGCCCGGCTTTAGTCGCTGACCTATGTTCCTATGGGAATTTAAAGGCCTAAGTAAGTATGCCCGGCTTGATCCAAAATGTGTACTGTTGGTGTGCCTCAGGAACAAGGATGGGAAACACCTGAACGGTATGCATGGGCTCACCTGTACAAAGGTAAACTCTTTCCAGTTGAGGGTGTTTCCCACTGAGGGAAGGGAAGTGATGGCCAGTAAAGAGAGGACGCCCAGACCCAACACTCCACAAGAGAGGTACAGCTCAGACCGCCAAACTCCCAGCTCATCCCAGGGCTCCTCTGCACCCGCTTTAACCTGATACGTTCAGACAAAACAGCAGACACTATGCTTTTAGGTAACACTTTAGAATAATGGTCCGTCATCAATAAGTAACTATGCAGGACTAATGAGTAGTGCTACATTAACACTTCAGCTACTACTATTGACTAATATTGAAACAAGCTTAACTAATAAGTACGTAATGTCAAATTTAGGAAATAGCTCCTTATTAGGTAATCAATAATTACTTAATGAGATTGGCATCATTAAGAACTATTAACTAACTGACCAATTATAAAGAACATTATTGTGTGTCTGAGACGTAATCAGTCATAATTTTTACTCTGAACATATTCATAAAATGCATCACTAATTACTCAAGTACCTAGTCACTATGAAGGAACAACTAGTGAAAAACATCCTTTTCACTTTAAAATAATGGTCCAGATCACTAGTAGTCATTGAGTAATTAGTGATACATTATGACCACGTTGAGAGTAAAATAAGACGTCTTTAACGTAATTAATAAGTAATTATTTATAATTTGTCAGAATTACCCAGTAGTTCTTAATGATGCCAATCTCGTGTAATTATTGGTTACCTAATAAGGAACTATCTTAGTCCTAAATTCTATATTACTTACTGATTAGTTAAGCTTGTTTGGGTTGTTGAAACAACCCAACATTTTTTAAAGTAGTCCTGCATTACTTCCTGGCATAGTTACTTATTAATGGCGGACCATTACCTGTCTGTAGGCAGTATTGACGAGCCTGTGGAGTGTAATTCTGCACAGCGGCTGGCAAAGGCTGTAGACACCATGCAACGCTGCACACAGAAAGCTCAACAGGCCCAATTGTTTCCTCCGCTGGAACCAGTTGTCCAACCACGATGGGAAACGCTGGTATTTGGTGCCCCTCCAGAGCTGCAACCAGGCAGCAAACAAGCCTGGGAAATATACAAGTGCCAGGGTCACCAGGGCCACTGCTGGCAGGCTCTCGTTCACCAGACCGAGGGCGAGACGGTAGAAAGCATTGTGTCCTTGTGCAAGAAATGGCAGCAGAATTCCCCGCAGAAAGCCATAGCCGTAGAAGAAGAAAAAGAGGAGGAAGGTGACAACGATCGAGCCACTCCAAGATGGGAATAGACGCAATGATGCCACCTCGATTTCTCGAGCAGCAGACAAGCCGCCCATATCCACCGGGTGAAAGCCCATCTTCCGAGCCAACTCCACAACTGTCCTCTTCCCCTCTGTACTGTTACTGCAGATCAGGACCTACAGCAGTGAAAGGTACAAAAAAAAAAAGAAAAAAGTTTGCTGCTTGTTCAAATTGCTTAATTAAAGTGACGTAATTTTCTGTCATGAAAATATTTCCACCATTTTTAATTTTCCGAAAAACCTACTTTTTTTCGAGCTCGTCCTAGACGGTTGCTACGATTTTCAAGAACATTTTACCAGATCATCTTCAGAGCATGCCGACAAAAAGATTTGGAATTCAAGTTGATTGGTTAAACCGTTCTCGAATACGCCGCGAACAAATTTTACGTAGCGCTTGTGAAAACAGACGCAAGGCTGTATCTCCGCAACGCTTTATCATATTCAGACCCAACTTGGTACAGCCTGGCCAAATTTGCCCCTTGGCCTCTGTCCATCATGGCCTCCAAATACTGATTGGCTTCATGACTGTCTCCTCTCCACCAGTAAGCTGGTGTGTGGTGGACGTTCTGGCGCAATATGGCTGCCGTCACATCATCCAGGTGGAGCTGCACATTGGTGGTGGTTGAGGAGATTCCCCCTTCCATATGTGAAGCGCTTTGAGGTCCCAGAAAAAGCGCTATATAAATGTAACAAATTGTTATTATTATTATTATTACATGTCATCACAAGCATGACCTGAGGCGACATGCTGCATTTCGGCGCAGTGCCACCTACTGGTCCGTAGATAAAAAATTATATTTTTGCTTATAACTTCTGAAAGGTTTGTCCAAAAATCATAAAAGTGGTCTCGTTAGATCTGGTGTCATGCCGAGTCGAAGGATATCCAATTTTTCCAAAACGTCCATTTTGAATTTTGTACTAAAATGCTGTATTTTATGAACGCATGAACGTATTGTTAAAAAACTTGGTATGGGTCATCGGCACACTGCCCTGAAATGTGACTTATTTTCACGGGAGTCATCTCCCGATACCAACGAGTCTAACGATACCAAACATGCTAGGTTTTGCCTTATTGTTAACACAACGTTGAGATTTAGAGCTTAAAAAAACTTTTGTGAATATCTTTGAAACCGTTAGTCCGATCGAGAGCTATAACCACCGTAGGAAATTTCGGAAAAGAATAATTATGTTTGTTCAACTTAAAGGGATAGTTCACTTTAAAATTCAAATTCTGTCATCATTTACTCACCCTCAAGTTGTTTCAAACCTGTATTAATTTATTTCTTCTGCTGAACACAAAGAAAGATATTTTAAAGAATGTCAGTAACCAAACGGTAGTCTGTACCCGTTGACTTCCATAGTAGGAAAAAAAAATACTATGGAAGTCAATGGGAGTGGGACCAGTTAACTGTTTGTTTACTGACATTTTTCAAAATATCTTTCTTTGTGTTCAGCAGAAGAAATAAATGAATACAGGTTTGTAATAACACACTTTTTTTTTCAGTGTAAAAGCTCATAGAGTTCAAATAACCCTTTGCTAGTTTTCAACAGATACAGATAGCACAACAGCAGCCCTGACCTGTCTGCTTCCATCATGAGCCCCAGTCTGCAGCTCCCAGGCTGAAACCGTGTTAAATCCTTTGACCACCAGACTGTCTGGAAACAGCTCAGCTAGTCGCTCCGCATTGGAAGGCCCAAGGATATTCATCTCTGCAGCGTTACTGACATCCACAAGCACTTTCCCTGCAAGTGCAGACTGTAGTCCCAGCAGGGAGCGGTAATGCTCAGGGAACAAGGCCATAAACACCACACACACTGCTTGTGATGCTGCCCCCTCCTGGTTCCTCAACTCCACTGCATCAGGGAACAGTCCTGATGGGATGCGGTTCACACACCGACTCCCGACCACCACTCGAACACCACATGCTAGCAGCCGCTGAGCCAGCGAGCGAGAGAAGTCTCCAGAGCCGAGTATGGCCACCGTAGGGCTGGTTAGACACACATCAGCAGGACCTTCAGCGTCTGAGAGCAAGGGAGTCGTCAGATCTTCTGCCATAATCAACCTGAGACGCAGAGTGTGAGGAAATGATATAATTATGCATTTCAAACTGCTGTCCCATTAAACTTTAAAGCATATTAGATATATTATTATACGTTCATTAATACTTGTAATTGACTTGTTTTAAATTGCAATAAAAATATTGGTAACACTTCATTTTATTGTGTCCTTGTTACACGTTACATGTATTTACTATAGTAATAACTATAAATTAGGCATGATTACATGCAATTAACCCTAAACAAAAGCCTAATCCTAAACCTCAACCTATAGTAAGTACATGTAGTTCATATTACTCAGTACTTAAATGTATATTTGAAATAAAGTGTAGCTAAAATATTTGTGCCCATGTCCCCATATCAAAATGATTATCATTACATTTCCAAAAGCCTCCCGTGGACAGGTGTTGAAAATTAGCATGTGTGCTAAAACACTTAAACAAATGCATATGGTTTGTCCAATGTAATTGCATGTCCATGTCAAATAAATAAATAAATAAAATAAAAATTCCATAAACTATCTAACAATATTTTTTATCTTTCTACAGAAATATATATATATATATATATATATATATATATATATATATATATATATAGGCTATATAAAGCATATACACTGTCCATTTTCTCAATTTTAAACTCAACCCCGTTTTTGTTGTTGGCCTGTTATTTAATGTTTATTGTTAAAAAAATAACAAAATATGTTCATGAAAAATGTCATAATTACCCACATTTTACATTACTGATTTGCCTGTAAAGATAAGTGGACTGTTGTTTTGTGTATTTTAAATATTTGGATGACTTGTTATTGTTGTTAGTAGCCTATTTTTTATTATTGTCGTTGTTGAGCATGTTAGAAGTTTCTATTTTTGTTCCTTCAAATGAGTTGTCAGTAAGTTTCGTTTCTGCTAGGGGTACTATAGACAAACATGCTCAATTACTCAGGGCAAATGTTAAAATAACATTCTCTAACTTGTACATTCCTTACATCATTATTTAGTGGCAATTTCAGAAAATGCATTATACTAGCCTATATGATTTAACGCGTAGCCGACAGAAAGAACGGCTCCCCTCCAGCCGCGACTCGGCTCCAATCGTTCATGTTTATGAGCCGTTCAAAAGAATCGGTTCGTTCCCGAACGTCACAACTCTAAAAGAAGAATATCCTGGCATCTCGCTGATTCGCGCCGGCTCGACAAAACGCAATGTAGCTTTTGCTCGCGCTACACCGCTACTTGCTGCAAAAAGTAGTTAGCTACTGGAAAAGCTACACTGTTTAAAAAGCAACTGAGCTACTGCCAAGCTACTGAAAAATGTAGTTAAGTTAATAGCGTCGCTACTTGTAGTTAACTACTCCCCAACACTGAAGTTTGCACCAAGGCAGACAAGGTAAATAATACAGTAAAGCAAAGTTCATCCATAATGAGAATTACGCTATAATTTACTTGCCGTCAAAAAACGTCTCAGGTTACTATTGTAACCCTAGTTCCCTGAGAAGGGAACGAGACGATGCGTCGATGACGCTTTGGGAACGCTTGCGTGATTACGTCTGAGCACGTATGTCAACTAGTCCAATGGAAAGAATGAGCGTCACGGGCGGGTGACGTCATGACCAGGAAGAGATATAAGCACATCCGGTGCGTTACTCGCGTTAGCTTGAAAGAGTCGAAGCAAAGTCGATCGCAGGGATGCAGGAAGTATGGCAGGGCGACGCATCGTCTCGTTCCCTTCTCAGGGAACTAGGGTTACAATAGTAACCTGAGACGTTCCCTTTCGAGGGAACTCGCGATGCGTCGATGACGCTTTGGGAACGAGAATACCCAATATGCCGTACTTACAAAATGCCAGCAGACAAAACTGTCGGCAAACTAAGTTAGAAGCACCTGGGACCCTGGGGCAGCGTCCAGGTCCAGGCTATAAAACCTCACAAATGTGAGCGGTGAGGACCAGCCTGCCGCATCACAAACCTCCTGAAGGGAAACCCCCGATAATAAGGCTTTAGAGGCCGCCATACTCCTAGTCGAATGAGCTCTGACCACCAGAGGACATGGCTGGCCAGAGGACTCATAAGCAAGAGAAATAGCCTCGACTATCCACTTGCTAATTGTCTGTTTAGAAGCTGGAAGACCCTTCTTAGGTGATCCAAAGCAGACAAATAACTGATCTGATCTTCTCCACGGGGCAGCCCTGTGGACAAAAGTGTCCAGTGCTCGCACTGGGCACAAGAGATTCAGTTTTTCCTGGTCCGAAGAGGCAAACGGAGGAGGATAGAACGCCTGCAGTACAATAGGCCTCGGAATATTGGTTGGCACCTTAGGTACATATCCCTGTTTAGGGTAAAGGAATGCCTTGACCATCCCAGGAGCAAACTCGAGACAGGTGGGAGAAACCGAAAGGGCCTGTAGGTCTCCGACTCTTTTTAGGGACGAAATCGCCAGAAGAAAAATGGTCTTGAATGTCAGAAATTTCTCTGAAACCGACTCAAGGGGTTCGAAGGGAGCCCCTGAAAGGCCTTCCAAAACTATTGCCAAATCCCAAGCCGGCACCCTAGTACGTGTTGCAGGCCTCAGCCTCAAGGTGCCACGAAGGAAACGAATAATCAGGGGGTCTCGACCCAAAGATGTATTACCCACCGGGGCGTGGAAAGCCGCAATGGCCGCCACGTAGACCTTTAAGGTAGATGGACATAAACCTGATGAAAAGCGATCCTGGAGAAATTCAAGTACTGTGTTAACTGAACAGTTGACTGGATCCCGCTGATGCTGGTGACACCAAGAAGTGAAAACTTTCCACTTAAGTGCATACAATTTCCTCGTGGCTGGAGCTCTGGAGCTAAGAATGGTCTCCACAACCTCAGTTGAAAGACCACTCTCTATAAGTTGGGCCCCCTCAGAGGCCAAACCCATAAATTCCAAATCTCTGGTCGGGGGTGATATATTGTGCCCCCTGCCTGAGACAGAAGGTCCCTCCTGATAGGAATCTCCAAGGGAGGGCCGTCGAGGAGACGAATAAGGTCCGCAAACCAAATCCGACTCGGCCAGCGTGGTGCTACCAGAAGTAGACTTATTCCGTCCTGGCGGACTCTCTCCAGAACTCCTGGGAGCAGAACAACAGGGGGAAAGGCGTACAGACGTAGCCTCAGCCACGCCTGTACCATAGCGTCCAGCCCCAGAGGGGCTGGATGAGTGAGGGAGAACCATAGTGGACAGTGCGTCGTGTACTGAGACGCAAACAGATCCACTTCCGCTTGGCCGAAAAATTCCCATATCTGCTCCACCACCTCGGGGTGGAGTCTCCAATCCCCTGGCCTCAGCACCTGCCTCGACAGGATGTCTGCTCCGATATTCTGGCACCCAGGGATATACACTGCCCTCAGAGAGAGTATCTTCCCCAGGGACCACAGGAGAATCTGGTGCGCCAGTTTGCAGAGTGGACGCGAACGCAGACCCCCCTGACGATTTACATATGAGACCACCGATGTATTGTCTGTACGGACGAGCACATGACGGCCCCTCAGGTCTGGAAGGAAATATTTCAACGCATTGAAGACAGCCATCATCTCCAGGCAATTTATGTGCCAAGAGAGATGATGACTCCTCCACAGACCCTGAGCTGAGCGGCCTTCCATTACCGCTCCCCAGCCGGTGAGGGAAGCATCTGTCGAGATCGCAACTCGATGGCAAAGAGCTCCCAGCACCGGACCCTGGGATAGGAACCAGTGTTTCCTCCATATGACCAAGGCACGGAGGCACCGCCGTGTGATCTTGATCATCCGAAGTGGGTTTCCCCTCGGGGAGAACCCCCTGGTTCTGAGCCACCACTGCAAGGGTCTCATGTACAGCAGGCCAAAGGGTATCACATTGGACGCCGCTGCCAAGAGACCCAACAGTCTCTCGAACTGTTTCACAGTGCGTGACTGGCCTAGCTTCAACCCTTTCGTGGCTACGAGGATAGCAGCTACACGAACGGGCGATAGTGTGGCCCGCATCGTGACTGAATCCCATACCACACCAAGGAAAGTGGTTCTCTGTAATGGAGACAGCACACTTTTCTTGGTATTGAGTCTCAACCCCAATTTTTTCATGTGAGCGAGAACGACATCTCGATGCCGAACCGCTAACTGTTCCGATTCCGCCAGAATCAACCAGTCGTCGATATAATTCAGAATGCGTATGCCCTGCAACCTGAGCGGGGCCAGAGCTGCATCTACGCATTTCGTGAACGTGCGGGGTGATAGAGCTAGACCGAATGGAAGCACCCGATATTGGTATTCTTTGCCCCTGAAAGAAAACCTCAGGAACTTCCTGTGTTGAGGGAGGATGGAGACATGGAAGTAAGCGTCCTTTAAATCTATCGTGACGAACCAGTCCTCGGATCTGATTTGCGTCACGATCTGCTTGAGAGTGAGCATCTTGAATTTGAGTTTCATGACTGCACGATTCAACAAACGAAGATCTAAAATGGGACGCAACCCCCCATCCTTTTTCGGAACGATAAAGTAGCGGCTGTAAAACCCCGATTCTATGTCGGGCGAGTACACCTGCTCTATAGCTCCCTTCGCTAACAGAGACTCTACTTCTTGCTCCATTACCAGAGCCTGCTCGGGATGTACTAACGTGAGTAACACCCCGTTGTAACGAGGTGGAGGAGAACAAAACTGGATTCTGTAACCTTTCTCTATTATCTGCAGGACCCAAGGAGATATATTCGGCAGATTCTTCCACTCTGTCAGAAAATCTACTAAGGGTACCAGTCTCTCGAGACTGGCCTCTGGTATTACTGGAACAGCCACTTCGGTGACCTGAAGCATACTGGCAGGAAACAACCGAACTGACTGTTTTTGAACCCCCCTCAGAGGGAGCGAGTCCGACGCAATGTCGAGTTGACACTGAGTCAAGAGCTCGCTGGAGACCGCTGCGCCCCGAGGCACCAAGGGTTGGCAGAACGGTCCCCTGTGGACCCCGAGGTGGAACGGGCACCGTATAATGAGGTGAACACCGCTCCACCCCGGGTGGGGCTGTCCTCAACGGTCTGACGCCCGTGGCGTCAGGACCTCTTTTGAGCCGAAGCCTTCTTCGCCATAAGAACGGTCCTCAGATCCGGCTTAGACTTAGACGACTTCGGCTGAGAGTGTTGGCTCGGCCCCCAAGATTTATTAGGAGGAGCACGAGACGCAACACTCACTTTCTGTTGCACACGGTGCGAGGAGCTTGGCTGGGGATGCTCACGCCCAGCATCCCCAGGGGGATGGACTCGGCGAGGGAGGAATTTTTTAAAAGCCTCTGACTGTTTCTTCGTTTCTTGAAATCTATCGACCACAGCGTTGACCGAGTCACCGAAAAGACCAGAGGGAGAAATAGGGGCATCTAGCAGAAAAGCACGATCTTTATCTTTTAAATCGGCTAAATTAAGCCAAAGATGTCTCTCAGTAGCTACGAGGGCTGCCATAGACCGCCCAATAGCACGAGCGGTCTCCTTCGTAGCCCTGAGAGACAGATCTGTAGCCCGACGAAGTTCTCGAATATCGTCAGCACTAACCCCCTCATTCTTATCAATTTCCCCCAACAGATCTGCCTGGTAGGCTTGGAGCACTGCCATCGTGTGCAGACAGGCTCCAGCTTGACCTGCTGCCGTATATGCCTTGCCCACTAAGTTTGATGTCGTTTTTAACGGCTTATTGGGCAACACGGGAGCCTTCAGGGACGATGCTGATCCAGGAGACAGATAGCTCGCAAGCGTCTGTTCCGCTGGTGGCATCGACCCATAACCATGTTCTTTTAGTCCCTTAATCTCAGAGTATGTTTTAACATGGGGACTAAAAAGACGAGATGAATATGGTTTATCCCATGATCTACTAAGCTCACTATGAAGATCAGGAAAAAATGGAAGGGCCCGTGATGGAGATGATATATCTGAAGATAAAAAACGCTCGTCTAACTTGCTCTTAGGACGAGTATCTTTTTTCTCTGCTGGCCAGTCAATATTCAATTTATCTACAGCACGAGATATAACATCCACTAACTCCTCATATGCGGGGGAAATAGATGGCGAATCCTCCCCCCTACGTGTGCTTAATGTGTCACTTTGTTCAATGCTCAGTACTTCTACCTCCTCAGAACTAGAGCACTGAAGCATTGGGCTCGCTTCCCGGGCGGAAGAAGCCGCTGGGCGGGCTTCCGACACCGGCAAGCGAGCGATGGATCCCCCGGGTAAAGGCGGAGATAAGGCAGAGCCCGTCTCCAACCCCGCCGAGAGATCCATTTGCGAACCCCAGGTGTGCTTTCTCCGTGCTGCCTCGGCAGCAGCGGGTCCAGCGCCCTGAGGTTCGCGAGCTTGTCCATCATCCTCAAATGTGGACAAGCGAGAGCGGAGCATGCGGAGCGGGAGACGCTCACAATGCAAACAGTCAGCCCCCTCGAAGGCTGACATAGCATGCTCCACTCCCAAACAAACTACACAAAGCTCATGAGTATCCCCACCCGTAAGAAAACGAGGGCAGGGAGAAGCACAAGACTTGAATAGCTGTTTCGCCATGATATATATATAAAGTGACAGACAACAGTAAATAATACAGACAGTTTTGACATAGAGCGCTTTGCTGAGACACGAAAGCTAACGCGAGTAACGCACCGGATGTGCTTATATCTCTTCCTGGTCATAACGTCACCCGCCCGTGACGCTCATTCTTTCCATTGGACTAGTTGACATACGTGCTCAGACGTAATCACGCAAGCGTTCCCAAAGCGTCATCGACGCATCGCGAGTTCCCTCGAAAGGGAACTAACTTTTCCTAGATGATAAAAGGAAATATCCTGGTTTCCACGGAATGAATATGAATGGACACAAGTAGATGAGCTTTGAAAAAAAAAAAGCCCATATGAATCATGCTCTGTATTCAAAGTCTCCTGAAGCCATGGAATAGATTTGTGTGAAGTAGACTAAACCATAAGTCAGTTTACACTATAAATCTTCCGTCTGCTATAGCTCTCAAAACAACCAGGTCATTCACTACACTCTAAAAAATAAAACATTGGGTCAACAAAAAAAAATATGTTAACGTTTTCCACTAGAATTTTTAAGTTAAGACTGCTGGCATAATTACATTAATTCAAAGCGATGTTTTGAGTATGGTGACTTACGGTGAATTACCTTTTAGTCCACAATAAAACGCATTTCTAAGTAACATGAACTTAATAATTTTCAACATGAATGCAAGTAATTAAGTTGATCCAACATAATGTTTTAAGTTAGGTGAAGAAGTTTTTTCCTACCGAAGCTTCGAAGCTCAAAAATGGTATTCGGACCAGCCCTAATTTTAAATAACACAAATGAAATGACTGACTTTTATAAGGAATTATGTATATTTTTAAACAGCTTTCCAATCACTATTTATCTTTTTAGCACCATTTTTAAATTGTAATATATTTCTCTTTTAAACATACAAGTAACATTCATCTTTTAATATATTTCCCTTTCAAAACATTTAAATGAACTATAATATTAATATATAATAATATTAACATAATTAAAGAAGTCGTTTGACATACGTTATAACGAGTCATTAATGTCCTTTAAATTATATGTTTCATATAATAGAACAGAAGCTATATATTGTGAATTTAAACATTTCTCGAGTCGTTTACCAGCGGCAGACGTCAGGAGGACCAGCCGAGGTAAAGCCTGTTCCAGGCGGCTTACATGGGCTCGAGCACCCGGTGATCCCCTGGGTCTCACACAACCCGAAAACGTCCGATCAAATGTTTTAAATAGGCGCTATCTTTATAAATAAACCACAGATTTGAGCTTTAAACAACTACATTCTCGACTGAACAACTCTTAAAACTACATTTCGTGACACACTAATAGTATTTTTAAATTTCCCGCCGCAGCACTTGCCTCTCCCAGAAGAACGCGGACGCGCGTCAATTTCGCTCCAAACGCTTGCTTTTTATACGCGTCCATTTCGCTTTGGACGCGCGAATGCATTCAAAATGTTCAAGCGTCAAATAAGACGCGGCAGGCGCGAATTTGACGCGTTATTCGCGTCCGGTGTGAACGCACAGTTACATATACTATCAACACTCAACTCAAATTTCAGAATAAGGACTTCGAGATTTCGGTATTCGGTTACTATACAGGCTATCACCAACAGAATCCTGAGCGAATGCAAATGTGTAATTAAACATAAAATTACTAACCATTCACCAGATTGAGTTTCAACTGTGTGGTCCCACTCGTCGTCTGGCATTGAACATGCATGCGCGCGAAAACTGTGGGCCGTTTACACGTCATCAAATTGTATTTTACATTAGCAGAACTTAAAATTAAATTATTTTGGATTGACTGAAAATGTTAAACTCTGACAAGTCATGATAGTATATTGAATCAATAGGCATAATTTGTGTGTCATCCAAGCTCAATAAAATAACAATTACAAGTAAAAAGTCTAACTGTATCTCAGAACTTGATTTTTTATTTCACAACAATATGTATATTTAAGTAATGACTAAAGGTCCTCTGAATTAGTTTTTAGAGTGTAGATCTAAATGAACCTGGTTATATTGGTGACTTTCAGGATCAATATAAGGTTATGATTTTTTAACAATGGCCTTAACAGATGCATTGGGAAATAGAGATGTCATTTTGCTACTGTACATTTGTACTAAACTCTTATTATAGAGAATTTGACTGTCGGTGAGCCTAAACAAAGACCGTAAGACTACAACCAATCAAACACAAGGTAAACACTCCTCAAAAACAGACACAATGACATGAAAGACAACAATGTGTAGTTCAAAGACAATTGAAATCATTTAGCCTAAAGAACATGAAAAACTGTCTAAATATCTTAATCATTTATATTATATATTAAAATGATTATTTATTCAAATATCTGCATATGTTGACTGTGCTGTATATGTAATGCATAATGTACAATCAGATATTGTATATTGCTGCAGCCAGATGTTTATTTTCTAGTAATGAGTTTCTGACATTATCCATCTTATCATAAACAGTTATACAGTATGTGAAAAGGAAATATTGATTTAAATTGGAATGTACAGATCTCAGACAGACTACAAGCACAGTTATGTAGGAAACAACTCCCGCATGAGCAGTCATATTGGAAATGTTTTTATAAATTTAGGCTACATGAACAATATTTTCCAATCATCTGAATATTTGAGAGCTCAATTCAAATTCCCCTTTTGGAGCAGTTCTGCCATCTGCTGGATAAGATGATCCAGAGAGACCAGAGATCAGCTGCCAATTCATAAATGATTATTTATGTGAAAACAAATGTTTTAGCTTATTACAACCTTTTAGTGAGGTCAAGGTAAACTTTTTTTGGTCCCACTTTATATTAAGTGTCTTTAACTACTACAGCATGTACTAACATTTAACTTAATCATTTGATACAATGCACTTATTGTGTAAATGTTTTTATATGGTCCTTATATTTAAGAAATACCTGCATATCATTTAGGGATGGGAAAATAAAAAATAAATAATATTCGATGATCGCTGGGAATTATTAGTTCCCTTTCGAACGGTCATTTTGTATTGCGTAGCTATACGCAGTGGGGAAACTCCCTTTCCTCGATTTACTGAAGGTTATATGTAAAACACATTTAGCTGCAAAGGAAAGGGAGTTTCCCCACTGCGCACAGCTAGCACATTGAGCATCTGACCTGCTCATAAGCTGTGCTGCTACAACTGCACATCCAATGGCGTGGGAGCCTGGGGTCATACACGTCAGAGCCCCCTGACCCATGACTACTAAGCCGGCTCTGACATGTATGACGGGGCGTGGCCTTAGCCTATAATAGCCCCGCAAATTCGCCATTATAGCAGATATAACTCCTTCAGCGACAACTCCGCGTCTCTGACTGTGTTTACTGAACTTCGCCGTCGAACAAGCCCTTTCAGCCTGAGCGAGCAGCATCTTCAGCAGACTACGCCTTTCAGCCGTTTTGTCCTGACGCCGTCTCACCTGTGGCTATCCGAAACTTCAGAAGCGTAAATGAAAACTCTGGAGGCGCATTTGTAAGTTCAGATCAGCGAAAGAAATATGAGAAATAGTTAGCAAAACATGCAGTGTATTAAGAACGAAGTCAAAAAAATGTGCCCGCGATTTATTCTTTTTCAGTTTCAATTGATATTTTCATCAGTTTCTTGAAAAGTTACGTTCATTATTATTGTCTCAAAAATAATTCCATACAGAAGGATGTCAAGTTGTGTCTATTTAAAAAAAAACAGGATAAAATCAAGAGTGGATTGATTTTAAATTGTATAAGATGATGAAAGACTTGGTTTTTTTTTTTCAAATAAGTGGTGTTATAATGATGCAATTTGCTCTGTTGTAGACAAACTTTTATTTTATTTTCTTGTGTGTTACAATGAATATCACTAATGTAATGTGTATTATTTTGGTTATACTTGTATTAGAATTGTGTTGAATAGTGTATAAGAATTGTAATATAAATGTTTTGTTAAAATTTGTTTTGTTTTGTTGTTAAAATTCAAATTCTCTCTCTCTCTCTCTCTCTCTCTCTCTCTCTCTCTCTCTCTCTCTCTCTCTCTCTCTCTCTCTCACACACACATGCACAAAGAGTACCTTTTCTCTTTGCCTTTATTTTATGACGGATTCTTGGCATCTCCTCTAAATATGGCTTCAGATGGTCTATGCTGACCTTGCCACAGCTATCCACAAGGTCAACAGATTTCCCCTCGACTCTGGTCACTGGAAAAGGATCAAGGAAGTCAGGATCAAACTTTCCTCCTTTATGTTGCTGTGATCTAACATTTTGTCTCCATGCAAGATCACTTAGACTTAGAAACATCTAAGTAAATAATACGATAGATATTGGGCCCTATTTTAACGATCTGAAACGCAAGTATAAAGTGCGAAACGCAAGTAACTTTGTGGGCGGATCTCAGGCGCTGTTGCTATTATACCGGCGGGATAAACAACTCTTGAGCCCGACGCAAATCTAAAATGTGTTGGTCTGAAGTCGCTTCAATATTCATAGGTGTGGTTTGGGCGTAACGTGAAATAAACCAATCAGAGCGTCCTCTCACATTCCCTTTAATAGCCGGCGCGCTTGTTCCATGGCGGATTGCTATTATAACGGCGGGTTTGCAGGCGCACGCCAGGAGCGATTCACAGCCGAGGAGACCGACGTTCTCGTCAGGGTCGTAAAACACAGAGAAGTGACATTGTATGAGGATGATGGGAGAAACACACACAAATAATTTGGGTAAATGTGTAAGCTAGATTTATGCCTATTTTTTATAACATTTTTTGAAACTGCAAAATAGCACCAGGAGAGTTTTGAGCCGCAACACGCCTCCTCTTTTTAGCTAAACCACCCCCCGAGGGCAAATACATTTGCTAATTCACCGACGTGCGTCTGTGGAGGGAAAAGTCCGCTGTGCGCGGGTGCAAAATAGGAATGATACATGCGTCGGTGTACAAAGTCAATTGCGCTGGGTGCAAGATACGGCCCTATATCTACATATCAGCAGTATCATGGCACTTGAACACAGACACCTCAATAATGGTACACAATGACGGTAACATTTGATGGATCGTTATTGCTCGTGTTTATTTTGAGTAGAAAATGAACTTCAAATGATACAAAATGGCAAGTTACTAAACCTAACAACAAAAGCAATGATAAAACAGTGTAAATACAGCTGAAAAACAGTAAAACATCAACCTCATTAATTATCCAAGGCCCAGTGCATGATGGGAACACGAGTATCAGAAAAGTTGAGTAATTTTACATAAAGTAATTTTATAACTTTAATATTTACACTTTAATTTCTTTAATTTTTAATTTGAGTTCTAATATATAATTTTCTTGATTTTTTTTATTCTTGTCTGAACTAACTTTCTCATGTAGAAATTACATTGTTTTTTTCTGTAGTATTTACTTCACCACAAAATACACCACAAGGTAGTATTTTACATCGTCAAGTCAAGTCAAGTCACCTTTATTTATATAGCGCTTTTTACAATACATATTGTATCAAAGCAACATACAACAAAGCCTGTTCTTAGAATACAATTGCGTCATCGTCCACCTTCGTAAAATGTCACATCAAATATTACAGCAAAAAAAAAAAAATCCCGTCAGAACACCAAAGATTCAGAGAAAGGTCCTTCATTACAGCGTGTCTGATTGCAGGATCTGTGGAGCTGCTGGATTCAGTGCAGCAGGAAGTAGGAGAGCAGAGAACAGCCGAGGAACAGGAAGCTCTGCGACACACTCTGCGCACCGTTACACAGGTTCCCCTCACAACAGGAGATGCTCACAGTATTTTTAATCGATTTCGTGCCAACACAAAACGCTTTAGAGACACAGCCTTTTACAACCACTGACTGGCCATCAGCATTCACTGATGAAAAGAAAGAAGAAAAACAAAGTCTGATTCAGTCTGAGCTGTACATTGGTATGTGTGATCTGAATCAAATGTTTAAACATAAGAGAGTTTAAAAGATAATGATCTTCTTGTTCTCACCTGTTGCTGAAATGCAGCGGTCTTCGTCCCCTGAACAGCTCAATGTTTTTGAGCAGCTCTTTTCATCACACGTATAACATTTCTTTCCATTCGGGTTATTATATTCTACAGGAGGAAAACAAGTATCCTTTTATTTTATTTTATGTACGAAATATCAAATGAAACAACACTCATTTATCTGCTCCATTCAATCAGTTCACAACAGACAGACACACCCTGCATTTTATTTTCTGAGCTGGAAGTAAAATGAGTGTTGACTTTACAGAAGATTTGCACGTTCTCATTTAAGAACAATACCTGGAGGATCTTGGCGGTTACACAGGTCTGTGCCACAGCAGGAGATAATCGTGCTTGTATAGCCGAAGTTTATGGATCCACTTTGACAGGCAGGAACACAACCTTTACCCATCGCTTTAGAAGTAATGCCACCTAAAAAATATGAATGATACAGGAAAGACCAATTAAACTGGAAAATTTATTGACAAATGTCAACATTTAGATACAATTTTAGATTTAAATACAGATCATAATCTAAAATAAAACAAATAAAAAAATCAGAATTCCATCAGAAAAACAAGTATTTGTTTCCTTGCAGCATCTCCAGTCAAATATAACTGTAAACTTTAAATTTGGACTTACCAACTTGTGTTACTGCTGCTGAACTCAGGCAGCTCGTAGATCCAGCTGGACATGTTGAAGCCGTTTGATCTGCACAAGAACCCGGCATGCACTCATAACACCTGAGAGAGTGTCCTTGAGGAATAAAAAAGAGACATCAATTATCTGTATTTGTACCCAGTAAAATTACAAACGTTATTTGTCTTTGTACCTGCAGTGAAAATAATGAAGAGAAGAAAAACTGAGATTTGCAGATCCATCTTTGATCAGGAGGTGAAGGAAATGATGTGCCCGTTTCAGATGCTCATTTTATAGCGTATTTAAAGGGGAGGATCTTCATGGGAAAGGAAAGTTAAACAGACATAGACATTTCTTGAAACAGAAACTTAAGCTTACACAATTGACCTGCCAGTTAAAGATAAAGGACATTTTAATAAAGGATTGCAAGTCTACTTAAACCAACCTTCTTAAAGTGATAGTTCACCCAAAAATGGAAATTGTCATCTTTTATTCACCCTCATTACATGAGCCTAATTTTGCTTATGTTCAGTGACAATTATTGCATATTATGGTGCGTTACAATATTTGAAAATGTGTGTTTTGTATGGGATAAATTTAGTATCAAAATGATTAACACGTGCAAGCACAATTATCCATAAACTTGATACATGTTGCAGAAATGTTTTACTGTCCACAACCAAATGCCTTTCAACTTCCGTGTGCAAAATTCTAAATTGAATGAATGTGTTGCAATTTGTACAAATAAAGACATTTTTGTGAATGCAAATGTTTTTTTTGTTTTAGTGTATCATTTGCACATGCAACAAAGACGTGCATGTGTGGATAAAGTGACTCGCGTGGATCAATCTCATTTGATTCATTTTGATTTTGAGACTTTCTTTTCGCGGTTTTTAAAGATACAATATGTATTTTTTTCGCTGCTAGGGGTCGCTAACTTCCTGTGGAATTATGAATCTTGTCGTCAAGCCGATGGATCTAATAATGTTTATGGATGAGTGAAAACATTGATGTTTTTAACATGACTGTGATATGAAGCAGTTGCTTCAGTATGAAATTGCTAATAAGAGACAGATATCAGGAAATAGTGACAACCAGCAAAGTGCAGGCAAATAACCTTCGCAACACAACACACACATACAGGCCCACTAGGTGTGGGATTTAACATGCCAAATCACTATTGGTCAAAACCTGAATGACTAGTTTACAAGACACAAGACAATGCATAACGTGGCAGTGGCTCAAGAGACTAAATATGACATAGTGTTCACTAAAGCAGAAAGCACAACAGTAAAATACGAAACGTGCTTGACTGAAGATACAACAATGCCGTGACACAACTCAGCTAAGTGCAGGGTGCAAAAAGAACAGTCATTAAGTGAGTCGGGCAACTTCACTGACTGCAAAAGCAAACAGATACTGCACTTTGCAACTTAGTCTCAAACAAGCCTTTAGCAGCATCACAACATGATGCAATTCACATTCGATATGCAAACAGCATTTCAATAAAATTAGCTAAATATGTTCATTATCTGGTCACACAGTCACAGCAGATTATATAAACCTACTCAACAGATAGCATAATAGCTCTTACCTTTAGAAGTTCTTCTGTATCTGAGTTTCTGAGGTGTCATTACTGTAGTGGCACCTAGTTGCTTCTAATTCTTCTATACCACTTTTTGAAGTCAATCTAAATAAGTCAATCTACGGCTGCGGATCCGCTCCAGAACGGCGGCGGAGTCAATCGGTTTCCATTAAAGTCAATCCGACTCCGGCGATCCGCAGCCCTCCGGAGCTGATACGCAGAGCTTCTGTTTTTGCCGGATGCCAGAGAGCTCCGCAGCACTACAGGGCAGAGTGTGCAGGACAGGAAGTCGAGCAAAAAAACAGAACAAACCAAAATAAAAGATCCGTTTAATTTTCAAAATAAAATACACCGTGATCATGCCGGATCATATTTGGTGGAAAATATGATCATGGCGGAAAACTGTTCCTGGTTTGGTGGTTATGTTTATCGAAACTACATATCGCGAGATCACATGTGAATTAGCGAGATCTCGAGGGTCCGTTCCGCAACAAATCCGGGCCTGGTGGGTATTGAAGGACAGCGGAGCACGGAGCCGATCCGCAGTTGGTGGAAATCCGGGGTGAGTGTGTTCACCTGTTCCCTGCCTGAGTGTGTTCACCTGTTCCTTGCCTGAGTGTGTTCACCTGTTCCTTGCCTGAGTGTGTTCACCTGTTCCTTGTCTGAGTGTGTTCACCTGTTCCTTGTCTGAGTGTGTTTACCTGTTCCTTGCCTGAGTGTGTTCACCTGTTCCTTGTCTGAGTGTGTTCACCTGTTCCCTGCCTGAGTGTGTTCACCTGTTCCTTGTCTGAGTGTGTTCACCTGTTCCCTGCCTGAGTGTGTTCACCTGTTCCTTGCCTGAGTGTGTTCACCTGTTCATTGCCTGAGTGTGTTCACCTGTTCCTTGTCTGAGTGTGTTCACCTGTTCCTTGTCTGAGTGTGTTCACCTGTTCCTTGCCTGAGTGTGTTCACCTGTTCCTTGCCTGAGTATGTTCACCTGTTCCTTGCCTGAGTTTGTTCACCTGTTCCTTGTCTGAGTGTGTTCACCTGTTCCTTGTCTGAGTGTGTTCACCTGTTCCTTGTCTGAGTGTGTTCACCTGTTCCTTGTCTGAGTGTGTTCACCTGTTCCTTGCCTGAGTGTGTTCACCTGTTCCTTGCCTGAGTATGTTCACCTGTTCCTTGCTTGAGTGTGTTCACCTGTTCCTTGCCTGAGTGTGTTCACCTGTTCTTTGCTTGAGTTTGTTCACCTGTTCCTTGTCTGAGTGTGTTCACCTGTTCCTTGCCTGAGTGTGTTCACCTGTTCCTTGCCTGAGTATGTTCACCTGTTCCTTGCTTGAGTGTGTTCACCTGTTCCTTGCCTGAGTGTGTTCACCTGTTCCTTGCTTGAGTTTGTTCACCTGTTCCTTGTCTGAGTGTGTTCACCTGTTCCTTGTCTGAGTGTGTTCACCTGTTCCTTGTCTGAGTGTGTTCACCTGTTCCTTGCCTGAGTGTGTTCACCTGTTCCTTGTCTGAGTGTGTTCACCTGTTCCTTGTCTGAGTGTGTTCACCTGTTCCTTGTCTGAGTGTGTTCACCTGTTCCTTGCCTGAGTGTGTTCACCTGTTCCTTGCCTGAGTGTGTTCACCTGTTCCTTGCCTGAGTATGTTCACCTGTTCCTTGCTTGAGTGTGTTCACCTGTTCCTTGCCTGAGTGTGTTCACCTGTTCCTTGCTTGAGTTTGTTCACCTGTTCCTTGTCTGAGTGTGTTCACCTGTTCCTTGTCTGAGTGTGTTCACCTGTTCCTTGTCTGAGTGTGTTCACCTGTTCCTTGCCTGAGTGTGTTCACCTGTTCCTTGTCTGAGTGTGTTCACCTGTTCCTTGTCTGAGTGTGTTCACCTGTTCCTTGTCTGAGTGTGTTCACCTGTTCCTTGTCTGAGTGTGTTCACCTGTTCCTTGCCTGAGTATGTTCACCTGTTCCTTGCTTGAGTTTGTTCACCTGTTCCTTGTCTGAGTGTGTTCACCTGTTCCTTGCCTGAGTGTGTTCACCTGTTCCTTGCTTGAGTGTGTTCACCTGTTCCTTGTCTGAGTGTGTTCACCTGTTCCTTGCCTGAGTGTGTTCACCTGTTCCTTGCCTGAGTGTGTTCACCTGTTCCTTGTCTGAGTGTGTTCACCTGTTCCTTGTCTGAGTGTGTTCACCTGTTCCTTGCCTGAGTGTGTTCACCTGTTCCTTGCCTGAGTTTGTTCACCTGTTCCTTGCCTGAGTGTGTTCACCTGTTCCTTGTCTGAGTGTGTTCACCTGTTCCTTGTCTGAGTGTGTTCACCTGTTCCCTGCCTGAGTGTGTTCACCTGTTCCTTGCCTGAGTGTGTTCACCTGTTCCTTGCCTGAGTGTGTTCACCTGTTCCTTGCTTGAGTTTGTTCACCTGTTCCTTGTCTGAGTGTGTTCACCTGTTCCTTGCCTGAGTGTGTTCACCTGTTCCTTGCTTGAGTTTGTTCACCTGTTCCTTGCCTGAGTATGTTCACCTGTTCCTTGCCTGAGTATGTTCACCTGTTCCTTGCTTGAGTGTGTTCACCTGTTCCTTGCCTGAGTGTGTTCACCTGTTCCTTGCCTGAGTGTGTTCACCTGTTCCTTGTCTGAGTGTGTTCACCTGTTCCTTGTCTGAGTGTGTTCACCTGTTCCTTGCTTGAGTTTGTTCACCTGTTCCTTGTCTGAGTGTGTTCACCTGTTCCTTGTCTGAGTGTGTTCACCTGTTCCTTGTCTGAGTGTGTTCACCTGTTCCTTGCCTGAGTGTGTTCACCTGTTCCTTGCTTGAGTGTGTTCACCTGTTCCTTGCCTGAGTGTGTTCACCTGTTCCTTGTCTGAGTGTGTTCACCTGTTCCTTGTCTGAGTGTGTTCACCTGTTCCTTGCCTGAGTGTGTTCACCTGTTCATTGCCTGAGTGTGTTCACCTGTTCCTTGTCTGAGTGTGTTCACCTGTTCCTTGTCTGAGTGTGTTCACCTGTTCCTTGCCTGAGTGTGTTCACCTGTTCCTTGCCTGAGTTTGTTCACCTGTTCCTTGCCTGAGTGTGTTCACCTGTTCCTTGTCTGAGTGTGTTCACCTGTTCCTTGTCTGAGTGTGTTCACCTGTTCCCTGCCTGAGTGTGTTCACCTGTTCCTTGCCTGAGTGTGTTCACCTGTTCCTTGTCTGAGTGTGTTCACCTGTTCCTTGTCTGAGTGTGTTCACCTGTTCCCTGCCTGAGTATGTTCACCTGTTCCTTGCTTGAGTGTGTTCACCTGTTCCTTGCCTGAGTGTGTTCACCTGTTCCTTGCTTGAGTTTGTTCACCTGTTCCTTGTCTGAGTGTGTTCACCTGTTCCTTGTCTGAGTGTGTTCACCTGTTCCTTGTCTGAGTGTGTTCACCTGTTCCTTGCCTGAGTGTGTTCACCTGTTCCTTGTCTGAGTGTGTTCACCTGTTCCTTGTCTGAGTGTGTTCACCTGTTCCTTGTCTGAGTGTGTTCACCTGTTCCTTGTCTGAGTGTGTTCACCTGTTCCTTGCCTGAGTATGTTCACCTGTTCCTTGCTTGAGTTTGTTCACCTGTTCCTTGTCTGAGTGTGTTCACCTGTTCCTTGCCTGAGTGTGTTCACCTGTTCCTTGCTTGAGTGTGTTCACCTGTTCCTTGTCTGAGTGTGTTCACCTGTTCCTTGTCTGAGTGTGTTCACCTGTTCCTTGTCTGAGTGTGTTCACCTGTTCCTTGCCTGAGTGTGTTCACCTGTTCCTTGTCTGAGTGTGTTCACCTGTTCCTTGTCTGAGTGTGTTCACCTGTTCCTTGCCTGAGTGTGTTCACCTGTTCCTTGCCTGAGTGTGTTCACCTGTTCATTGCCTGAGTGTGTTCACCTGTTCCTTGCCTGAGTGTGTTCACCTGTTCCTTGCCTGAGTGTGTTCACCTGTTCCTTGTCTGAGTGTGTTCACCTGTTCCTTGTCTGAGTGTGTTCACCTGTTCCTTGCCTGAGTGTGTTCACCTGTTCCTTGCCTGAGTGTGTTCACCTGTTCATTGCCTGAGTGTGTTCACCTGTTCCTTGCCTGAGTGTGTTCACCTGTTCCTTGCCTGAGTGTGTTCACCTGTTCCTTGTCTGAGTGTGTTCACCTGTTCCTTGTCTGAGTGTGTTCACCTGTTCCTTGTCTGAGTGTGTTCACCTGTTCCTTGCCTGAGTGTGTTCACCTGTTCCTTGCCTGAGTGTGTTCACCTGTTCCTTGCCTGAGTGTGTTCACCTGTTCCTTGTCTGAGTGTGTTCACCTGTTCCTTGCCTGAGTGTGTTCACCTGTTCCTTGCTTGAGTGTGTTCACCTGTTCCTTGCCTGAGTGTGTTCACCTGTTCCTTGTCTGAGTGTGTTCACCTGTTCCTTGTCTGAGTGTGTTCACCTGTTCCCTGCCTGAGTGTGTTCACCTGTTCCTTGCCTGAGTGTGTTCACCTGTTCATTGCCTGAGTGTGTTCACCTGTTCCTTGCCTGAGTGTGTTCACCTGTTCCTTGCCTGAGTGTGTTCACCTGTTCCTTGTCTGAGTGTGTTCACCTGTTCCTTGCCTGAGTGTGTTCACCTGTTCCTTGTCTGAGTGTGTTCACCTGTTCCTTGTCTGAGTGTGTTCACCTGTTCCCTGCCTGAGTGTGTTCACCTGTTCCTTGCCTGAGTGTGTTCACCTGTTCCTTGTCTGAGTGTGTTCACCTGTTCCTTGTCTGAGTGTGTTCACCTGTTCCTTGTCTGAGTGTGTTCACCTGTTCCTTGTCTGAGTGTGTTCACCTGTTCCTTGTCTGAGTGTGTTCACCTGTTCCTTGTCTGAGTGTGTTCACCTGTTCCTTGCTTGAGTGTGTTCACCTGTTCCTTGCCTGAGTGTGTTCACCTGTTCCTTGCCTGAGTGTGTTCACCTGTTCCTTGCCTGAGTGTGTTCACCTGTTCCTTGTCTGAGTGTGTTCACCTGTTCCTTGTCTGAGTGTGTTCACCTGTTCCTTGTCTGAGTGTGTTCACCTGTTCCTTGTCTGAGTGTGTTCACCTGTTCCTTGTCTGAGTGTGTTCACCTGTTCCTTGCTTGAGTGTGTTCACCTGTTCCTTGCCTGAGTGTGTTCACCTGTTCCTTGCCTGAGTGTGTTCACCTGTTCCTTGTCTGAGTGTGTTCACCTGTTCCTTGTCTGAGTGTGTTCACCTGTTCCTTGCCTGAGTGTGTTCACCTGTTCCTTGTCTGAGTGTGTTCACCTGTTCCTTGCCTGAGTGTGTTCACCTGTTCCTTGTCTGAGTGTGTTCACCTGTTCCTTGTCTGAGTGTGTTCACCTGTTCCTTGTCTGAGTGTGTTCACCTGTTCCTTGCTTGAGTGTGTTCACCTGTTCCTTGCCTGAGTGTGTTCACCTGTTCCTTGTCTGAGTGTGTTCACCTGTTCCTTGTCTGAGTGTGTTCACCTGTTCCTTGTCTGAGTGTGTTCACCTGTTCCTTGCCTGAGTGTGTTCACCTGTTCCTTGCTTGAGTGTGTTCACCTGTTCCTTGTCTGAGTGTGTTCATCTGTTCCTTGCCTATGTGTGTTCACCTGTTCCTTGTCTGAGTGTGTTCACCTGTTCCTTGTCTGAGTGTGTTCACCTGTTCCTTGCTTGAGTGTGTTCACCTGTTTCTTGCTTGAGTGTGTTCACCTGTTCCTTGTCTGAGTGTGTTCACCTGTTCCTTGCTTGAGTGTGTTCACCTGTTCCTTGTCTGAGTGTGTTCACCTGTTCCTTGTCTGAGTGTGTTCACCTGTTCCTTGCCTGAGTGTGTTCACCTGTTCCTTGCTTGAGTGTGTTCACCTGTTCCTTGCCTGAGTGTGTTCACCTGTTCCTTGCTTGAGTGTGTTCACCTGTTCCTTGTCTGAGTGTGTTCACCTGTTCCTTGTCTGAGTGTGTTCACCTGTTCCTTGTCTGAGTGTGTTCATCTGTTCCTTGTCTGAGTGTGTTCACCTGTTCCTTGTCTGAGTGTGTTCACCTGTTCCTTGTCTGAGTGTGTTCACCTGTTCCTTGCCTGAGTGTGTTCACCTGTTCCTTGCTTGAGTGTGTTCACCTGTTCCTTGTCTGAGTGTGTTCACCTGTTCCTTGCTTGAGTGTGTTCACCTGTTCCTTGTCTGAGTGTGTTCATCTGTTCCTTGCCTATGTGTGTTCACCTGTTCCTTGCTTGAGTGTGTTCACCTGTTTCTTGCTTGAGTGTGTTCACCTGTTCCTTGTCTGAGTGTGTTCACCTGTTCCTTGTCTGAGTGTGTTCACCTGTTCCTTGCTTGAGTGTGTTCATCTGTTGGTGAAAGAAAGCAATACAGTGCGATCTAGAAGTACATACAGATGATAGCATTTCCTCTGTGTCAGTGAATTAAAGTATGAAGCGTAAGAAACATGAGTAGATGGCAAATCTACAGCTTCTACAACTTCTTCTGCACGTAAATCCGCTGAAGTAGAAAAAGCTGCACTACTTAAACATGCTGCATTGAAGAAGAAACAAGCTATTGAACGACAAGAAGCTGAACTAAAGGCAAAAAGAGTGGAATTTGAGCTAGAAGTTGCCCTTGCAGCATCAGATGCAAAGATTAAAGTTAACCGTCAGTCTTCATCCGTAAGTCTCAAAGAAATAGATCTGGAGTCAGGTAAAATAACGGCTCATGAAGATGAACTGAAACAGGAAAGTCTGCTTGATAATGTGTTTTAACCTCTATGGTTACAGTCGACTAATAAAGCCATCCCAAGAGAGCCGTGTAATTTTGATATAAGAATGAACATAGCAGTCGTCATTTACCCCCGACATCTGAGCCACTGAAGACGCAGTGGATTACTTTTGTTTTTGAAGGGAATGCGCCCCCCACCAACACTCATGTAATATGCACTCACACTCATGCCATTCGAAACCTGTATGCCTTTCTTTATTCTGTAGAACGCAGAAGTATATCTTCTTTTGTTCTGCAGAAATAAATTCAACTTAAATAGAAAGGCTTTAGGGATTACCATTCAGTGAGGAGGATGGGAATGAAACAGACTTAAAATAATTAAGTATTACAACAGCAGCAATTCAGGAGTATATGATCAACACCTACACACTGGTTAATTCATCCTGTTTAAACAGAACCATAAGTTGTTTCATTTTCTCTGAAATCATTAACGATCAGACTTTAGACATTGTGAAAGACAAGCTCTTGAATGACTGTAGAACACATCTGAGTGAGTTGCATCATTTTGATCACATTCTCAAGGACATGACAAACAAATAATTTTCTCTTGATCTAGCAACACACACACACACACACACACACGCACGCACACACACACTTATATATATATATATATATATATATGTATATGTACACCTATAACCACCTGCATGTAGAAATATACAGGTGAAACTCTAAAATTTGAATATCGTGCAAAACTTATAATTTTGATGATTATGGCTTACAGCTTATGAAAACCCCAAATTCAAAATCTCAGAAAATTTTATTATTACATGAAATCAATAAAAAAAGGATTTTAAATACAGAAATGTCAGCCCTCTCAAAAGTATAATCATGCATACTGTATGTATAGTTATATATACTAATATTAGTTTTACCTTTTGAATTTCTGAAATACATGAACTTTTGCACGATATAAATTTTTTTTGAGTTTCACCTGTGTGTATATATATATATATATATATATATATATATATATATGTATTTGTCTGGTCCAAAATACGAAAACATCTGAAAAGATCTCAGGTTACGACTGTAACCCTGGTTCCCTGAAGAGGGACCTAGACGGGGACGCCTCTACGTGATTGCATCGTGAAGCACATGTGAAATTAGTCCAATAGCGTGACAGAACTTCATAGGCAGGGACGTCCCAGACCAGGGGCCTCATTTATAAATCTGTGCGTAGGATCCTAACTAAAAGTGTACGTGCGCCCAAAAGACAAAAATGGCGTGGGCCAAAAAATATTCAGACTTATAAAACCGTGCGTACGCCAGAACCTGCGCAGAATTCACTTTATAAATCCCAGTCAGCAGAAGATTGTGCGCACATGCGTCTCCTCCCCGAAATAACCATATATGGAGCGTACAACGCCTAGTTTTACTATGCATATCCTCATCTGCATATCATTTGCATATGATTATTCATCCACGTGATAACATGTTTAACGGTACAAGACATTAGGAAAATATGAAATACGGATGTGCCGTCACATTGCATTAATAATAATAATTTAGTAGACTATCCTTGCCTTGTTTTTTAATAAATATATAAAATAGTGTAAAATACATTTCAGAGAAAGTTTTTCTCAATCTTTTCCACTGGCCAAATAGTATTTTTAAATGATTTATATTTTTAATGGAAAAAGATAGACCTTGTTGTGCATTATATTTGCACAATCTGCTATTATCATGATAAGCAATTATCTCTGTCGTTAAAACATAAAAAAAAACCTCAACAGATATTCTAATGACTATAAGTAACTTGGCAACTACAAGTCAACCTATCCTAGTAACCCTAACCATAACTTACCAGTCTGCTGACAGTCTACTACAGTCTACTAATACTCTAATGAGAGTTTGTTGACATGTAGTTGAAAAGTTACTTAATAGTTAGTCAAATGTCGTGTAACCCTATAGATTACAGCAACACCTCCCCCTTTGCCTTTCAGAGGAGACTCAGGGCGTTTTCACACTAGCACTTTTGGTGCGCACCCGGGTTCGAATGACGTCAGAGTTTGGTTCGTTTGGATGATGTGAACGCTGTCTTCCGAACTCGGGAGCGCACCCGCGAACCGTACTCGAGTCCGCTTAAAAAGGGTGGTCTGGGGTACGGTTCATGTGAACTCCAGTACGGTTTGCTGCTGATATGAACGCAATCGCTATTGATGACGTATAATGTATAATGTGGTCGGCAGGACAGTCGTCAGTCACGTTTGTGTTTGTGACAATTACCTTGACAAAAAGCGGGATTGACGCACTGCAAGCAGAGAGATGATTTATGCTTGCCTGTTGCCTCCGCAAAAATTGTCTTCGGCGGACAGCCCGCTGTCTTTGGAACGATTTTAGTACTTTTGCGGCAGACAAACGCAAGTGTGTTTCTGTATCTTTTCTTTGAAAACAAAACCAAAGGATCAGCCCGTAATGCTGATACAGTCTTTCCCGTAATACAGCCCGTAATACAGTCTTTCATGAATGTTTGCATTTGAAAAATTTGCTATGTATTTTTCCGAAATGATTAACTCTAGTAGATTACACTGTAACCATGTTACCACAAATGTGTGTTCAGATTAATGACGGACTAAAGTCCAGTTTTAGGAGGAGGATAGGGTAGTTTACAGCTCTGGCTAACTCTTGGCACTGGTTCAAGTGTACTTATCTGTGGAGGATAAAAAAGGAATTTCCGCTTAGAACATCAAAGTGCTGTTAGACCAATCTAAATAGGGTGCGCCTCACCTCTCTTTGTTGTAATGTTGATTTAGCTAAAAAGTACATGGGAAATCTTGGCATGACCAAACTAAACCTATTAGAGAAAGTAATATTGGTCGGCCTTATATCTGTAGAAGTAGTCATGACTATGTAAGTGTGGATTTCCTACAGTGATTCAGGCTGCAAGACTGCCGAATGACTAAAGAAATGTTATTAGCAAGATAGTAGAAAACGGTACATTTCTTGTCTTTTACCACCCACTGCTACTTATATCAATGGCGGAAATAAGCGCAGTTACAATAGCTTAAGGACCTACGAGCCAAACTTCTAAGTTAGGACTAAAATGTTCCGCTGTTTTGTTTGCAAAGCGGTACATTCAGCTGTGAATGAACAAAAAATTGAACTTGAAATGTACACAAAACAATTGTAAGTATAGCTTTGCTGGATTTTGCACTATGAACACTTGAGTAGTGTTCATAGAAATGACTTTCTAGACCAAACAGAGACTGAAAATTAAATTGATGGAGATGAACCGGCAGATTTAAAATGATCACAATGTACTACTAGAAGAGACATCACTCAATGATAAAGGGAGGGTGACTGACACTCAAGAAATGTGTGCATCCATTATCGCTAGATTGCTAAATAGTGGAGTAGCAACCAGTGTTGTATCTGTAGTATCAGATATGGAAGAAATGGTCCATGAAATACATTCTAATATCAAAAGTGATGCAATGAATTTACTTCCTGCTGATGATTTTGCAACAGCATCCAAAATAGAGGACTGTTTTAATAACCTGGATAATCCGACAAATCTGAGCACAGAACACAAATGGAAAAAATATTTTAAAAACAAATGGGCTGTTGTTGACCCTATAGAGATCAAGTTAGGGATAAGATTTGACAGTAGATTGAATCGGGTGACGCGGACATATGATCAAGACCCTGTAACTGACACATTGATTTACATACCCCCTGTTGGACGCAGTTTATTTTTAGGAATGCAGATATATGTGAACATGTCAAAACCAAGTGGGAGTACAACTGTTAATCGTAAAATATTACGATTTTTGTGATGGAAGTTATCTTAAAAAAAACCCTGCTTTTCAGTAAACAACAAAATGCACTTCAGATACAGTTATATTATGATGATTTTGAATCTGCTAATCCGCTGGGCTCCAAGCAAGGCATTCACAAAATTGGAGCTATTTCCTTCATTCTCAGGAATTTTCCACCAAAAATGAATTCAAGTTTAATGAATATTCATTTACTGTAATTATTCCATGCACAGGATGTGAAGAATTATGGATTTGATGCAATTTTGCGGCCCCTTGTTGAAGATTTGAAAGTGCTTGAAAGTTCAGGAATTCAAGTTCCTTTCTTCAAAAAGCCCTTGTTTGGCACAAGTGCCCAGGTTACAGGACAATTTAGGAATGCACACACTTCTTGGGTTACGGAGTCTTTCAGTGCCCATTACTTCTGTCGATTCTGTTTAGTAGAGAAGAAAACATCACAGTCCATTTTCAGTGAAGACGACACTAATGTTGTATTACGAAACAAAGCTTTGCAAGAACAGCACTATGCAGATATGTTAGCTGACCCTAACATTACTGCGTCTTTTGGGGTTAAACGCACATGTCTGCTAAACGACTTGCAGTATTTTCATATTTGTGACAATTACGCTCCTGATATAATGCATGATATCCTTGAGGGTGTCGGACAGTATGAGACAAAGTTACTTCTTGGATATCTTTCTGGCGTTATATCAAGACAAGAGATATGTAACAGAATCTATTCTTTCAACTATGGTTACTCGGAAAGAAAAAAACGGCCTACTAGAGTAACCCTTGAGCAGATGGGTAACGGTGTAGGATTGAATGCCATTCAGACGTTCTGTTTAATTAGAAATATTCCTCTGATATTTGGAGACCTTGTTGATGAGGAAAACAAACACTGGTATTTACTACTTTTGTTATTGCAGATCATTAACATAGTATTTTCACTAGTAATAACAGAAAGTTTGACCTACTATCTGAAACACCTTATTGTAGAGCATCATAGTCTCTTTAAAGAGTTATATCCGCATAAGAATTTAATTCCAAAACACCATTTCATGTTACATTATCCACGTTGCATACGCAAGATTGGTCCATTAGTACATGTATGGTCCAATGCGTTTCGAAGCTAAACACAAGTTTTTTAAAAACAGTAAAAAACAAAACAAAAAAAACCATCACAAAGTCTCTTGCATTAAAACACCAGTATGCAATTGCTTATGGGAAAGTTTACCTGTAAGTAATGTTGAATATGGTTCCTCTAGATGTTGAGGATTTGCCATACCGTGACACTATTCTTGAATGGTACCCACATTTTTCGGATAGTAAGATCACAGTGGCTTCATGGTTAAGACATTCTGGAACTGAGTATCATCACGACCAACTGGTTTGCACTAAAATGGAAAATGACCTACCTGTTTTCAGTAAAATCACTGAAATTGTTCTAATGGATGACCAAAAACTTTTTGGTCACTAAAGACTTTGAAACTGTTGGTTTTGTCGAGCATCTTCATGCTTTCCGTGTAAGAGAACAGAATATTTTTGGTCTGTCAAGAGTAGAGGATCTTTCTTTTTTCAGACCATTTGATTTACAAGCATCATATGGTTTTGAAGAACCATATTTGTATATTGTTCCAGTGCATTGTTTTGTGCATGAAGATCTTTAATCCTCTTGAACTAATTTCTGATTTGTTGTGGAGCACACAAGCTAAAACTGTTTTTTCATGAATGTTTTTACAAATTCTGTTAATTGAATTGATACCCCGACTGCTTTTGGGCATGTTGCGTAAGAAAGAATGTTTGTCAGGTAACCAAGTTTATGAGTTACAAGCATCATTTGAAAGTTATTGTTTTTTATATTTGATATTTTACAGTTTTTATACCGTTTTATATAAACTTGTTTCTGATTTGTCAGAACAGCGAAGTTTATGAAGTTGGAACAGATTTTATGAAATGTTTGGTTTTTTAAAGGCTAAATGCTTTTATTTCTGAAGAGATATTCTTGTCAAAAAGCACTTTTTATAAATAAAAACTTTTCTACTTGTTTATTTCATCATTTTTACTTGTATCACACACACAAAGTAATAATACAAAAAACTATGAGAGAAAAAAACGCCCTTCCATTTTGGAGTTAAAATAACACTTTCGAAGGTGTGAAATGTACATTACTCACAGAGTACATTTTAACACTGTAAGAGTTTATTCGTTACACCAAATGAACACTTGCTTTTTTGCTGTGCATATACTGTATGACCAATGTTTCTGCAAAAAAATAATTTCAAGTTAAAAAGTATTTTTTTATGATCATATTTTATTTTCATAGTCTTAACTGTTTGCGTGAAGCATTGTAAAGTCATTTAATTTTAAGCAGTGTTTTCCTATCTTCTAAAATGCATAGCTAGCATGTGCCAAAGCTGTCGTGTCAAGCTGACAGAGCAGGTTTTATGTTTTACTGTCTTCCCTTATCACAACATTGATGTTGTCAGGGATATTTAGTTATGTTTGTTCATAGTTTCACTTTCATGGACTGGTTCCTGTCTTCCTTTGTTCAGCTCCCACTGCTCGTTTGTCTCCATGGTTACTAATATGATTTGTCATTTTTGTTCAGCTGTGTTCTGCTTGTTATTGTCTGTATAAGTTCATGTGTTTAACTATGGGTTGAATATAGTATCAAAATGATTAACACGTGCAAGCACAATTATCCATGAACTTGATACATGTTGCAGAAATGTTTTATCCATGCCTTTCAACTTGCGTGTGCAAAATTCAAAATGTAATGAATGTGTAGCAATTTGTACAAAATAGAGACATTTTTTGTGAATACAAATGTTTTCGTTTGTATTAGTGTATCATAATTAGCGCATGCAACAAAGCAGATGTGCATGTGTGGATCAGATTACACGCGTGCATTCATTGACTCGTTTCTTAGTCGATCTCATTTGATTCATTTTTGGATTTTGAGACTTTCTTTTTGCTGTTTTTAAGCATTTCACAACCCACACACAAACAACTACAAATGAATAGGCCTGGTGCTGATTATTAATGTGTGCACAACTATCCATCTATTTGACAAATTCACAAATGTGCATCGTTACATTTAAACTAATACAATTCAACTTGTGTGTGCAAAATCCAGAATCACATGAATGTGCAGCATTTTGTACAAATAGACATAGTTGATATTACAAAACCTCAATTTTGTATTAATGTAGGTCAGAATGTGTGCATGCAACAAGTAAGATGTGCATTTGTGGATGAGGTGACACGCGTGCATTTGTGAATGGGGTGACACGCGTGCATTTGTGGATGAGGTGACACGCGTGCATTCATTGACTCGGAGTCAATCCTATTTGATTCATTTGGATTTTGAGACTTTCGTTTAGCTGGTTTCGCCTGGCATGATCCACACACATCTGTCTGAGAAAACCTGCTACCACTAGATGGCAGTATTCTCCTAAAACAGACATCGGCAGTGTAATCAAGCGTTCTTCCCCATTAAAGACGCTTAATGTGAGTGATATTGAAGCACCAAATTTAGTGCACACTTTATAAAGACCTAACTTGATGAACCGTTGTGTTATTATTACCTTAGAATGAGCCTTTTCTACACACACAGCGCGGATCCCCTTACAGTGAAATGCGCCGACATGTTTCTACAGTGGCCCGTAGAACTCGTCACTATGTTGTTCTTTGTGCAAAAAAAGCATTAGCTAAAGTCAGCGAATAAAACATGGACACAATGATGAACAAGTAACAATAATATTTGCAATAACATATCGTTTTACTAAATAATTAAGTAAACCTAATTTCTTAAAATTTATCTTTGTAAAGAAACCTCATTGCATTAAAGGTGCTATAAGCGATGTCACGCGTTTTTTAGGCCTACATTTTTTTTTGCCACATACAGCAAACTGTTACAGTGTCTGGTTTGTGTTTCCCTGGGTAACCACTAAAGGTCCTCTTCCCCCACGGTGTCTTTCACTCATACTACATTTCCCATCATCCTGTTCTGTCACTCATTGATCATTGCACACAGCTGTTTCCCGTCACTTTGTTAGTAAAATAAGTTATATTTGAAAAAATAAATACTTTTTTTTTTTTTTACAACTTTTGAAAAAAGTTGTATTTGAACAGTTGAATGTATTTTTATGTTTAAATGGTATCCACAAAGTGTTTCAGTCTGGTTTAAGTCGCTACACAGTACAGAAACTGCATTGTTGAGGGTTTCAAATGATTTGTTACTTACCACTGACTCAGGGAATTGTGCGATTTTATTATTATTGGACCTTTCAGCTGCATTTGATACCTTAGACCATAAGACTTTAATTTCACGTTTAGAAGAATGTGTTGGTGTTGAGGGTATTGCGTTGGCATGGTTTAAGTCGTATTTGTCCGAAAGAACTTTTGCAGTTCGCCTTGGAGAATTTGTCTCTTCTACGGCGTCTCTCATGTCTGGGGTCCCCCAGGGCTCCATTCTGGGGCCTATGTTGTTCGCCTTGTATTTACTGCCCCTAGGTCATATATTTAGGAAATTTGGAGTTTCGTTTCATGTCTATGCAGATGATACCCAAATTTATCTGAATTTGAAAGAAAAGACACTTGCACCTTATCGCCTCTACTCCAGTGTCTCGAGGAAATTAAAGCTTGGATGGCACAGAACTTCTTATGTTTTAATGAAAGCAAAACAGAGGTTATGCTTTTTACTTCCGGTGGCACTTATGAATCACTAAATTTTGATCTTGGTGACTTGAATCCACTAGTGAAAACATATGTCAAAAATCTAGGTTTCACTATGGATTGTGATTTAAATTGGATAAACAGATTAACCCTCTGGGGACCAAGGTGTTTTTGGGGCCCTTGGGATGTTTTGAAATGCCCTGACATTTGTGCTTTTTTTCAATTATTTATAAACATGTTAATGGCAAAGGTGTAAATTCACTCTATATAGCACAAACGGGGCTACCATAATATGTGAGCAACATGTATGTACATGTTTGTATTTTTAAGAGAATAATGTTTATGCGTGGTTTTTTGAAAAAAATAAAAATGAAAGTTGCTGAAATAAGACTACAAAACGCATACTAAATATGTGTTCCCAAGACTTTTGACTAATGGATGTTGTCGCTTCGAGTTCTGGCCTTAAAATGATGTGAGGAAACATCCTGCCTAATCGTTCACATAAAACAATACATTGATTTAAACTTTGTAAGACAGTTTTTTCGTCAGAAGAGGTTTATGCATTGGAGTGGTAATGGCCCATCAATATTAATGATATTCAGACCCGGGGTGTGACAGACACTCCCCCAATGGCCCATCATGAGGCAAGCCTAAACAAAGAGATTCAAAGGTTTTGTTTTTCAATCTGTTTTATTGTAATTCTTCTATGTGGAGGAACTAAGGCCCCGTTTACACGATGGGAAAACGCAGATATTTCTCTGCGTTTTGGCCTGTTCATTTACACGAAAACACCGTTTTTATCCCAGAAAACGATTATTTCTAAAAACTCCGGCCAAAGTGGAGATTTCTGAAAACGCCGGTTATATGTTGTCATGTCAACTGGGAGAAACGGGGTTTTAGGTTCTCTCTTGTCGATTCTGAGGATTCTGATTGGCTTGCATGGCTTTATCCTTCTCCCTACACTGCCGCCCATAGGTTTGGCATAGTTATGATGGCGCTCGACGGCGTATTTATGCGGGTTGTGTGCACGATGCTATTATTGAAAACGGAGGGGGGGAAATATTCGTTTCTCTAAATACCCGGCTATGTGTAAATGTGGCCTAAATGTTTACACAAGTGAACATTACATGTCTGGCATTTCCAAGGTGTGTCCTGCCTTTTACCAAGCCGTCCTTTGCAAAGCACACAGATCTTGCGATCAACTGTGCAAAAAGGAATATTTCGCAAAACTGCAATGGAAACAGTTTTTACGCATTTACAGTCAGCTGACTTAGAAGACGCGGTGTGTTTGGGGCCCGTGTACGCAAATAATAATAATAATTATCATCATTATTATAACATTTATTAGGCTACATATTTTAGAGACACTTTTATCCAAAAAAGGAACAAAGCAATTCGTCAAATGGCATTCATATTACGGCTTAGACAATAATAATACAGGGCTAAATACACGCGCACTGCATGACAGGGAGGCGCGGACGCGAACATTTTCCTATCAACAGTGAATACAAAAAAAAAAAAAAAAATTATTAATTTCAGGTCATACAGAAAATAATAATACATTATTCGCAGCTACTTTTATTTGTGTAAACTCACAATAACAAGAAAATGTTGTGCTTTTGTAAAATAAAATAAAACAATCAGGCGCACTTTCATGATCTCCGTGAACTGGAGCGCGAGAACTGAAACTAAATATAGCCTATGTAGCTAAAAGCTTGAAATGTCCACTTTAAAACGAACAAATTCGAATCGAAAGCTAATACCTTCTGATTATGTAATGCGTATGAAAGGTGCAATTCTCTCTAAAAGCGCATCTGCTTAACAGCGGAGATGGAGATGTTTTTAGCCGACTTAGAAAACAATAGTTTATTAATAATATTAATGGCTTTTCTCATTCAGCACTGCGGGAAAATATCAATTCCAGTTTCTAATTTGGCCTTAGATAACCAGTAAAATCGACATGTTTTCCATATTAATTTGTGAATATTTTAAATGTTTAATAAAGGGGCAAAAAGTCATTCAACAAAAATCTGACAATTCGTCGATATTTACTTTTTTTGCGCAGCAGTTGGTGTAGCCAGTTCAAATTAAAATTTTGGTGTTTTACTGCGTTTTTCAAAAGACAACAACCGTTAATTTTTTGTTTTTTCAATTACGGGTTAAAAAAGGAAAAACGAATGGACACAAAAGTAAGCCTATTTGGATCGTTTGGACAGAATTCTCAGAGTTCTTTATTAAATTCATAAAAGAAACAGTGAATAGCCTACTGAATTCTAAACCTCAAAGAAATGCCACAATCAAAACCTCGGAGCAGAAATGAGGGCGAAACATCCAGAAAACTCCTTATATCGTTCTCAGTATAAAGGTCTTTCCCTGCCATTAATGCTTGGATAACACACCACGTCTCTTTCCATTAATAATAATAATGTCTAATGCGGTGGCTGTGATATTATATAAAAAAAACGTCCGTTGCCGTGATTTTTGGAATGACTTATCGCGAGAGAAAAAAAAGGCTACATTCCTTTTAAAAAAGTTGAAGAATATTATTGTATCGTGCCATCTTCCCAACGCGCAGGTGACTGAATGATGAAACTTGAAGCGTTTAATGCATTTGCTTGGGGGCGTTTACCTGTTTTGCACAGATGGCTTAACACATTATCTGTGAATAGCGCGCTCCGTGAGTAGGCGTGAACGAATTAAAGATAATGAGCTCGTAATGACCTCGGACTGGAAATCGCTCTCTGTTCATACAGATTACAGAAGCTGAGAATATTTGTTTTTTATATAAGTTACTTCATTTGCGATCTCAAGCTTATGCCCGTGGGTATGTTTGCCTGTTTGACTGAGTTACAGATCATTTTCCAACGCGTTTCAAATTGGAGTTCATTGACAGAGAGAGTGCAGAACTCGCATCATGTTAATTTTTCTTTATTTGGTAAAAAGCAAAACACTTTATTTTAATTGTGAGTATACAGAAAAAAATAGAAACTGAACAGGATCGATTGATGTAAAACACGAAAATGAAAGATCTAAATTAACAGAGCATTTTGAGTTTATTTTGCATGCTAAAAAAAAACACGAGCAAAATGGGGGGCACGTTTTTGGTCCCCCAGAGGGCAGTGGCGTATCCAGGATATTTTTACTGGGGTGGCCAGATGGGACACAAAGCTAGTGTGGGGTGGCCATATCTACTATAAAGTAATGTTAAAGTGTTGTACTTAAAAAAACATTCACGAATGTACCTTACTACTTCTCGCCGCTGATTCCTGGTGGTTTAGAGGACAATTACACCGAGTCACACCCTGTCGTTTCAAAGAATAGTACACCGGCGAGCGCGAAGTAAATGCCTCGTCCATGTGGGGAGGCACGCGCAGTCATCGGAGGCTCGCGCTGCGGAGGCAGGCGAAAGTATAAACAAACCTATCTTAAGGCGGGGCTACAGATTAGGTGTCCACAAATAACCCGCGTATCTAGCAGTAGTTCCGCAGCATTACATTCATTAATTTGCACGCGAGTTTATTTTATTTTTGTACCATGTATTCTCCGTGTAAATTCATGCACCGAACCGTTTCGGTTCAATACGAATACATGTACCGTTCCACCCCTATGCCAACAGACCAAATATAATTTAAGGATTAAGGTGCTTCTTTAAAAAGTAACTTTTGAACATTGTACTGGCCCTAAATCAGTTGATCAGCTGTCATCATTGACAGTGTCACGGGGTGACAAAAACCTGAACGGGACCTGTTGAATGCACTGCGAATTTGTTGCCATGGCAGCGAGGCCAATTGCCTGAATGACAGCAGGTATGGGGCAATTACAGGGAACGCTGTGAGAGGGACACATATTGAGATGGGGCTTTAAAAACAGAGAGAAAACAGACTGTGAGTGTGGCTCTCCTCCCGTGTGATACTGTGCTCTTGGCGGGTTGTTCTTTTTATTGAGGCTGGGCTGTGGAAACGGGTGAAGATCGAAGCTGAGAAGTAGGAAGAGAAGGGTGAAGGATTTGTCAGCGAAAACTTAAGGAATATCGTCAGCAGTGGGAAGGACGCAAAGTGATGAGTATTGGATCCGTTGTTTATATGCACTAACACTGAAGTGGTGTTGAGAGTTTGGAAAGTGAGTGGCACGAGTGAACTAGTACACCGAGTGAATTGTTGATCTGTCTCCAACTTCTGTCCTCTCCTTGCCGAATGTGATGATCGCTGCACCGTTCTTCTGCTTTTCCTGGAGCGAAGTCAAGCCCTGGCCAAAGACGAGATCCGATCTGGTGGGAGAAAGACCGGTGGGTGAGTGCTGACCCGAATGCACGGTGTGCGAGTGGAATTGCAGTGCCTGAAGTGACGATTCACACGGGTTGTGCTATGAAGTGAAATTATTGTGTGGAGAAGTAATAGAAGTCTGCCGTGCACTCTCCTCCTACAGTCTTCCACCCGCGGTCTCTAAAGAAGGGTCTTGATAAAGCAAGCGCCCAACTTCTTGCGTTGAGAAGACCCGGCTCCGTTAATGCTGAGTGCTTCATATATTGTTGAACTGTTAGAACCGTGCTGTGTTTGTTCCAGTGCCCAGCGAAGCGGAGCGTTGTGCTCCAAGTGTCCTCCCCGCCTGGTGGTCTCCACACGCCTCTTTGAAGCCTCTGTCCTGTCCAGAAAAGGAGAAGGTAATTCAGCTGAATGTTCCCTAAACTGTTGAATAGTTAAAGTCCTGCTGTATTATTCCAGTGCACAGCCGAAGTGGAGCGTTGCGCTCCAAGTGTCCTCCCCGTCTGGTGGTCTCCATACGCCTCCTTGAAGCCTTGCCCTGTTCAGAAGAAAAGGTATTTTAGTTGAAAGTAACATATACTGTTGAACAGCCAAACCTTACTGTCCCGTTCCAGTGCTCCACCAAGAGGAGCGTTTCGCTTAAAGTGTCCTCCCCGTCTGGTGGTCTCCACACGTCCTCCATTGGAAGCATCTGCCCGAATCGGAAAGAAAGAAGGTACCTCAGCTGAGTGTTCATATACTGTCGAACAGTTAAACCTTGCCATATCGTTCCAGTGACTCGCTCGCCCCCACACTTGCATACCTACCTGGTTCCAGTCTGAATGGGGTTCGTATGACCCCGACCCCCTCTTGAGTCCCATGGAGAAGTACTTGCCTGGTGACCTACCTGGACGGCGTGAGGATTTCCCCTGATCCCCCTTTAACGAGCCCCCGGCCCACTACGATCGTTCCTCCGCTCCCGTCCCAGGAGGTCCAGAGACGCCCGAACTGCCCTGGTGGCAAGAAGAAGATTTTAATTAGGACTTATCCAATTTACCACTTTTAATATAATAAAGAAACTGTTTTTATTTTTATTCTCTTGTCTGTCTGGTCCTTGACACGTTCCTCGAGGTGGTTCCCGGTTTCCAGGGGTCGGTGCAGTCTGGCTTGGCCCGCCCCGACCTGTGACAACAGCATCTCTTGTGTTTCTTGTGTTGACGAACATGCAACTACCTATCAGATCTGGGGTGGCCACAGGGGTGGCCAAAGAGCTTTCAGGGGTGGCCCCGGCCAACCCAGGCCACCACCTGGAATCGCCACTGCTAGAGGGTTAAAGTTTGATATGGCCGATACACGGACAACGTTCCGATGAACAAATTGCAAAGAGGGAAAAGGATCAGGAACGTGCAAAGTCCCGAATTTACATTGGAAAAGCCTGCGAAAGGTGGCGAGAACTCCACCGCCAGAGGGGCTTCCAATCCGAGATCCAGGGGCTTGTTTCAATAAGGAGGTTCGACCAACTCTGAGTTAAAACTAGAAATCTGAGTTGACTTACCCTGAGATGGGAAACTCTGAGTTTTCGGTTACAGATCAGCTGAAATTAGTTAGTTCAATCAACTCTATTATCAATGGAGCGCAGATATTATGAGTCACCATGGCAACAGCGCCAGACAAAAAGAGGAATTACTGTCATACAGTGTTGAGTGTAATTAATAACCAAGTAATCTAAATATTGTAATTTAATTAAAGGGATTACTCTTAATTATTCTGTAATTTAAAATAAAATCTGATGTAATTACATTAAATAGGCTACTGCATAGAACAATATACAGTATGTATATATATAGAACACTTCTGTATAAAACAATAGTGGATTTAACATACATTTTAAAAAAAGTATATTTTTAATGTAACCTTCTCCCTGTACACACTTTGGTCAATTCAAGAATAATTCATGCAATTGTATATTGTTAATTTGAAAGCATTGTATTGTTCAAGTGGTTGAGGTTGATATGGAATTTAGTAATTAATAATTAGTAACTACTAAAGATCGTAATTATTACATTAATCTAATTACACTGTTGAAGATGTCATTTAGTTAGTAATTAATAACTATTTTAGAGTAACTTACCCAACTGTTATAATATCAGAGGTGAAACTGGAATTAATAACAGTATGTTATTGAACCTAATTTTCATTTGCATGTAGGCCAGGTGCAATCCTGCAGGCATTAAAATAATATGGCAGCAGCTGAAAATGAAATATAAAAACATAATTCAATCAGGTAAGGCTTGAGCATATCATGGCTGTAGGCTACCTGACTTTATAAATATTTGACATATTAAATAACTAAATAGCATCCAGTGTCTAGCAGTGCAGCACCATTTTTGGCTGAGGGAATTCCTGGAGGGACTTCATCAGAGCCAGTCACTCCCGAAGATCCAAGGGCCTTCATAAAATGTAAGAGATATGTGTTATTTTTTATATGGGGTATTTTTGATATTTCCATTTATTTTACTTTGGGTTGGGTTTTTCGTTGGTCCCAATAGATTCTGTTGGTAATATCTGTCTTTTGGAGCCTCCTGTCCCAACAGAACCCCAGGCAGTTGTAAATAGCCGACTCAATACACCAGAAATTATGACAAATAGTGTTATAAAGTGTAGTCAACCAAATGCTCATCTTCACAGGAGGATGTGGATGAAGAAACAGTTTCTGCTGTCACTGAGAGGTCTACAGAGGTATTGCTAATGTTAATATTATGTGTCTACACCTCAGACAATCTACACATTCACATTTTTATGTGGAGTAGCCTATAGAATCTAAGTTTATATCTAAGTATAAACAGACAATCAGACAGAGTGTGGAAGAACAGCAGGAGGACGGTCCATCAACTTCTGGTGCACAGATGAACACACTTTCAGTAAATGCCACAGTTTAATTCTGTATAATTTGTTTAGAACTACATGATGTAACTCTAATCTACTGTATTTTCAGTTGCCAGTTAAGGAGTTATATAGACGTCATCTTATTATAATTTTTTTTTTTTAAAAACAGCGGTAATAACAGCAATAAATTAAAGCTGCAAGCAGCATGTATCGGTGTTCAAGCTTTTAAGGCCTTTGAGCATATTTAAGCATTTAAGACATTAAGTTTTATTTAGCAAGCTTTTAACCACTGACATAATAGATAGAAAAGTCCATTTACCATGATTTACCATTTTCTAGTATGATTTACCATGACTTACCATGTTCCAGTGTGATTTACCATGAATCTAGCATGATTTACCATGTACTAGTACAATTTACCACAATTGTCCATACATTTAGCATGATTTACCATAGACTTCATCTTATTATAAAAAATTTAAAAAACAGCAGTAATAACAGCACTAAATAAATATACAGAAAGAATGAGTGAGGTGTTTAAACACCGATTCCTCTTTAAAAAAGGGGTGGAGACCGCAAGAAACTATAGGTTTGCAGAAGAAAACCTGCTCCCAACCAGGTTAGGTTCACAGAGAAAGTTCCCTTTCAAAAGCTACAATCGATGCTGCGCTGCTTAGCGCATTGGGAACGTCTTTAATCGTGACCTGCTGTGAATATAGTGTGTAAACACGTCGAAGGAATCGACCGGAAGTAATATAGCCTCGGTCGGTGACGTCATCGGCGCGCACCTGCGACGCGAGGCTATAAGTAGATGAGCCGCAGGTGCATCGTCAGGTCTTTTGTCTTCAGAGATCTCTCTGTGTTTGGTGTGCAAGCATTTATCTCCTCTCTATCTACTACAGATCTTTGTTAGGAGTTATTTAGTTTATCACTGACAGTGTGCAGATTTTCTCTTTCTCATCTCTCTACGATCTAAAAAGGAGTTTAGAAAAAAGTAAAAAGAGAAAGAGAAATGTGTCAACAAGCGCTGTGTCCCTCCATGTTCTCGTCCTATGTCAGAACTGGATACACACGCTCACTGCTTTGTTTGTTTGGGAAAGAGCAGCTGCCCTTGTGTTTGAGCATGGTGAATTCAAGCACAGTGGAATGTTCACAGTTAAAGTGCTTCACGTTCGCTTTGCTTATTTCAAAGGGGTGGCACCCACAATGCGATTGTGGGGCTCGCATGTCGATCTGGCGGAGAAGCGAGAGACAGGTGCGTCCTTTTCGCTTGCTCTCTCTCCAGATTGCGATGTCCTTTTGCCTGACTACCGAAGCGTGCCTCGGCGCTTCTTCGGCTCGGGCAGTTTCTCGCCTACGAGCTTGCCGCAGAGTTTGCCGCCTACGAGCGTTCCTCCCGTGATAAGGAGAACTGCTCGGGGCGATCATTCGTGCAGTGGCCAGACTACACTGATCACAACAAAAAGACACTCAAAGATTATAAATAAAGATGTAAATATAATATATATATATATATATTAGGGCTGTCAATCGATTAAAAAATTTAATCGCAATTAATCGCATGATTGCCATGAGTTAACTCGTGATTAATCGCACATTTTTTATTTGTTCTAAATGTACCTTAAATGAATACTTTTCAAGTTTGTAATACTCTAATCATTATGGGCATGGATAAATATGGATGCTTTATGCAAATGTATGTTTATTATTGAAACCATAGTCAACACAGAGCATGAAGACGAGACATGTTTCAAAGGTCATAGATGTTTTTCAAAGAACTTGTTCATGTCTATTAGACACATGAAGAAAGAACAAAGAAATACCAGGTTCCCAATACTTCTCTTTCTTTGCACAGAGCAATTTACTAAACCAAACATCTAAGCTTTTTGCATGACAGGGCAGCTCTTCTGAAAATGCTAAATGTACATTTATTATTTATTATTATATTAGTTTGTCTCTCTCTGTGCCCATTTTGATGAAGCTAAATTCTCAATAAAACTGTTTTCATTGGTTATATTTTACTGTTTCTGTTGTCAAACAACAAACTTTGTTTCATTTCACAAAAGCTCCTACAGTGTGTGGTGGCGGACGGTAATGCATCGCGCATCACTCAGCCTGTTTGCCAACTGTTACTGCCAATAAAAGCTAACGAATATAAAGAATATAAATCTTCTTCTTCGTCGTTGTCATCAGGGGCTGGCGGGCTGTTGTATGTTTTCACCGGCGTCGTAGTGAGCTTACTGGCTAACCGGCTGAAGTTAATATGGACATAGGCCTACAAGTTTTTTATATGGAACACTAACAGTAAACCTCACCGGCCGGAGAGAGATTCAGAAGCAGCGTCGGACGAACCGCGGACAAGTGTAGGCCTATGCTGCGTTCACACCAAACGCGAATAGAGCGTCTGGCGCGAGTGATTTCAATGTTTGAGTCAATGTGAAGACGCGTTTACGTGCGTCTGGTGGTCCAGCGGCACGGATGAGGCATTAAGCGCGGCGCGGTAGATGCGAATTCGCCTCATTCGCACGTCCAGGTTTTTTTTTTTTTTTTTTTTTTACTGAGTAACTATCATAATTTATTCCGATAGTGTATAGATTTTTAGGTATTCTATTATCTCAAACAGCCTGAAAAATAGTGCATTTAGCTGACGTAAATGGGAAAAAAATCTCTGCACAAAAATCCTGATAATCGAGCTGTCGTCTGATGAAATCAAATACACATAAGATTAAGACAATATCTGTGCTGTGATTTCGGCTATACTTAAATGTAAAATTAGAGAACCAACATAATATCTGTGTTTAACTGAATTAAAGCGCTGCTCCTTTCGAGAGAGAGAGAGAGAGAGAGAGAGAGAGAGAGAGAGAGAGAGAGAGAGAGAGAGAGAGAGAGAGAGAGCGTGCTGGGAGAGAACCGGTGATTCTCAGAAACTAAATAAGGTTTGGGCGCTTTTGTGAAGAGAAAAAAAAAATCGCTAAAGCTGTCTGCAATGTCGCTAAGTTGGCAATACTGTGTAGGCTATCTCAATTTCTCCAACTAGGGGTTGGGCCACCACGGGTCAAACAGAAAATAAGCGCTGCGTTAATCGCGCGTTAAAAAAATTTTGCGTTAACTTTGACAGCCCTAATATATATACATGACGTCTCTTTGTGCCCTCGACGTCGACCAATTCGACTATCACGGGTGCAAAGGCATGCGATTAGGCTATATGATGCTGTCTCAGATTGGAGAGACGCGCGCAGGCTTTCTCTCCCCTGGGATCGTATTATCACATGCATTTTCAGCGGGTAAGGCTGGTACTGCGCTGTAAACTACAGGCATACCAGGCTGATCTTTTGAAAGATTTAAATACAGCCTGTCATCCAGACTGTGTCTGATTGATATTTGATTGTATTTATTGCTGATGAATTGAATGATGATGAGAAATCAGATATTCAATGCAATATATCAAATGCTTGTAATAATTTATTGTCTGGCTGTTCTTTGGCCACATTTAATTCTGAGGGATTAAATATTGAAAAAGCCATCTATATAATTATGATGGACTTTGAGAGTACCGACTCCGAGCACTTCTCTCGTTATGATAAAGCGTGTGAGAGGTTACTCGAGTTGGTGACTCGTGCAGTGGCCAGATTACAGCTAGACTGTCCTCCTTGAGGATCTCCATGACGTTAACTCGTGCATGGGGAAAACCTTATTCTTTGTGCCCTTGACGTCAATTTATTAGACTATCATGGGGGCATGTGTATACGATGATGTGCCAGTCCGAAGAGACGCTGGCTATCTCTTCTCTGTGGCTCATCGTCATTTTAGGAGTCAGCACTCCCCACCAAGCCGTGTATAATGATATCCACGCTGGTGGGGGTCAGACTGGTGCTGCTCTGCACACTATGGCAGTGTTGCAGGCGTACCAGGCTGATCTGATAAAAAAAAAAAAAGAGGGCTCAAAAGCAGAGTGTGGCGAGTTGCGTTCCCCCTCGTAAGGACTGGGGACCGGTTCGTCGCGCTCAGCAGCCTCATAATATACCAGAGACAGAAATCCTGAGTTTTTTTGTCCCAGGTCTGTGGGGGTGTGCCCCTTTGGGACAGGGCATGTAAAATACATCAATCAGCTCCTACCTGACACCCTCACGAAACCACTGTTACATCCCTGCCACCTTTGGTGATTCAGGGGGTAGCGGTTTCCAGCGAAATGTTGAAGGTTCTGTTGTTTCCTGTTATCGCCCAGGACACAGAACATTTAACATTCCCCCAATTCGAAGTATTAAATTTGGTACCCTTTAAAGAGACTTTGGCAGTGTGAAAGCTACTGCAGAGTATCTCTTTTTGTGTCCTAAAGACAGTAAAAAGGAATGCGTTGCCCTCCTCGTTTTAACGGTGTGTTCCCACTACCATAAAACAGAAGTAAGCGCATCTGCTGTCACAAGAAAGAAATGGGGGACTGCGTCCGTTTTTAGGTCTTTGAGGCTTGAACCGTTCCGTCAGAACGCTCAAGTTCAAGATGCTAACTATCAAGTAGATCGTGTTGTAAATTCAACATCACGATTGGATCTTCACGATCGATCTTAAAGACGCATATTTTCACATAGAAATATTGCCACAACACAGGAAGTTCCCGAGGTTTGCTTTTGGGGGCGAAGCCTACCAATATCGGGTTCTTCCATTTGACCTAGCCATGTTACATAGCCGATTGACTGATACTGGCACAGTCTCAGGAGCTTGCGCTTTCGACATCAATATCGATCCACGCTTCTCTCTATGGGGTTGAGTTGCAACGCTAAGAAGAGCGTTCACTCTCCAACGTGCTTGTGGTTTAAATGGGACTCTGTCACCATCGGGGGCACAACTGTCCCCCGCTTGTCAAGACCATTTTTAAACACCCTAAAGCAACATCTGGCTAGGTCAGGATAGGTCTCATGGCAGCTGCGTCCACAGGGATCCCTCTGGGCCTTTTGCACATGAGACCACTTCATTTGTGGCTCAAATTCCCCAAGGGCAAATAGAGGCAAGAGCACGCGTTGGGTGCTTTGTGTCCTTTCTAAAAATCCATGTTTATGGTAAGTCACGCGCTGAACGCTTCGTGTACTTTTTAAAATCCATGTTTATGGTAAGGGTTACGCGCTGTAGCTTCGTTCCCTTTCTAAGTGGTTCAGACCCCGGTTCCTCACCTTGGGTCCCACTCTTGGTGCGTCTTCTCGTCGCATAATGCTAACGACAGACGCCTGCCTGTCGGGCTGGGTAGCGGTCTTAAGTGATCGTCCAGCCCAAGGGTTTGGGGAGGCATCATCTTGACTAGCAAATCAATTGCCTCAAGTTGATGGAATATGTATTTCTGATACTTTCTCCCTCAGTTGAGAGGCTGTCATGTCCTAGGCTGTCATGTCCTAGTGCTAGAGCGGCAGCCTCTTACTTAAATCACCAGGGAGGTCTACGCTCACGCAATCTGTACAGAATAGTGAGGCAGATTTTCTCTGGGCCCAGGAAAAGTTACTGTCACTCAGGGCAGTGTACATTTCCAGGGCATCTGAATGTGGCAGCAAATTTACTGTCCGGACAGAAATTACCAATGGGGGAATGGAAATTCCACCCAGATGTAGTAAAACAGATCTGGACCAGATTTTATGAAGCAGAGGTGGACCTCTTCGGCGCCCAGCGGACAGCGCAATGTCTCCTCTTCTCTCTGAGTCACCCAGCCCCCTGGGTCTGGATGCGATTGCGCACACATGGCCCAAAATGCGCCTGTATGCGTTTCCTCCAGTGGCTCTGCTCCCAGGAGTTCTAGCCAGAATTCGCCAGCAAGGGTCTTGCCTCTTACTGATAGTGGTGCGTTGGCCGAACAGAATATGGTTCTCGGAGATATTTCTCTCCTCAACGGCTCGCCATGGGCGATTCCGGAGAGGAGGGACCTTCTCAGGCGGAGGGTACGATATTCCATCCCAGGCCCAACCTGTGGAATCTTCATGTTTGGCCCCTGATGGGTACCAACTGAGGGACACTGGGCTTTCGCCTGCCGTTATTGAGACCATTCTAAGTTAGGACTCCCTCCACTAGAAAGAGTTATGCCAACAAATGGGGTGTCTTTGAAAGGTGGTGTGTTGTACATAATGCAGATCCGGTCAACTGCCAGATTGCTTCAGTTCTGGATTTCCTGCAGGAAAAGTTATCAACAGGCACATGCCCCGCCACTCTCAAGGTTTATGTGGCCGCTCTTTCGGCTTGCCACGCCTTGGTTGACGGGGTCCCACTCGGGAGAAATCCTCTGCTCACTCGCTTCATTCGTGGGGCCAGACGACTGAGGCCTTCCATCAGAACCAAGATCCCTTCATGGGACTTAGCAATAGTCCTCGAGGGTCTGGTTGAGACCCCCTTTAAACCTCTAGAGTCAGCGTCTGATAAACTTCTGACCTTAAAGATGGTTTTTCTTATAGCTATAACCTCTCTAAAAAGAATCGGGGACATGCAGGCTCTGTCAATATTGCCACCCTGCTTAGACTTTGCCCCAGGAATGGGTGAAAGTGATTTTGCATCCTCATCCTGATTACCTGCCTAAGGTACCATTCTCGGCTGTACATCCGGTCACTCTAGAGGCCTTCTGCCCTCCACCGTTCATAACGCCGGAGCAGGAGAGATCTCACAGACTGTGTTCAGTCCGTGCTCTTCAGGCCTACGTCCACCGCACTAGCCAGTGGCGTAAGTCAGAGCAACTATTCGTTTGTTATGGGGGCAGCAACAGAGGTGCTGCCGCCACTAAACAGACCATGTCACATTGGGTCAGGGATGCTATTGCTCTTGCCTATGAGGCGCGTGGCCAAGCTTCGCCAACGGGTCTAAGGGCTCACTCCACCAGAGGGGTCGCCTCCTCTGCTGCCTTGGCAAGAGGTGCCCCCTTGCAGTTTGTTTGTGATGCGGCATGCTGGTCCTCTCCGCACACATTCATAAGATTTTATAGTTTGGATGTTCATACCACTCCGGGCTCTCACGTCCTTGAGTTGACATCGCAAGCTAATGTCTAGGGCTTTCCTGCGTTTCTTGTGAGCACACCTACACAGCCGTAGGGAGTCCAGACACCTTCAAGCACGGCGGCGTGGGTATTCTCGTTCCCAATGCGCTAAGCAGCGCAGCATCGATTGTAGCTTTTGAAAGGGAACGTTCCGGGTTACTTGGCTGTAACCCTGTTCCCTGAAAAAGCGGAACGAGATGCTGCGCTACTTTGCCGTGCTGATGATGTCCCAGGACTGCTCTTCAGACAAAATATCCTGACGATGCACCTGCGGCTCATCTAATTATAGCCTCGCGTCGCTGGTGCACGCCGATGACGTCACCGACCGAGGCTATATTACTTCCGGTTGATTCCATCGACGTGTTTACACACTATATTCACAGCAGGTCACGATTAAAGACGTTCCCAATGCGCTAAGCAGCGCAGCATCTCGTTCCGCTTTTTCAGGGAACAGGGTTACAGCCAAGTAACCCGGAACGTTATCATGGTAACTGACTCTGAGTATAAGTTACCTCTCTTTCAGAAACGGGCTTGACTTACTCTGCTTTCTCGGGTTTGATATACCTCCCATTCTGAAACGGAAAACCCATACTCAGAGTAACATACTCAGAGTTTTCACTTAACCTCCTTTCTGAAACAGGCCCCAGGTAGCTCTGTTTTTGCTGGACAGGTAAATCCTTTTTTTTTCTTTTCTAAATGGACGTTCGTGTTCGCCTGACCAACACAAGGATATAATTAGCTAGATCTATGCAGTCAGCGCTAATAGTTAATACAACATATAGGTTTCTAGCAGCTAGCGATCGATCTCTATTGTAAATGATCAAGCAAACTCAAAGTAGGGCGACAGCTTGTGTGAATGATTGTATTCACCCACTGTTTGTTATGAATTTGAATGTTCATTTATGGGCTATTGACAACTTTGACTAAATTTGTGTATGACGGAGCCGTTTATGCTCACTGGGAAACGGAGGGAGGGGGAGGATACGGGATGAGGAGGAGGGAGGGTCTAGCTAGCCTCCGTTTAGTTTGACAATAGACAATTTGTTTGATTTAGATTTTTTTTTTTATTGTAGTTAACCTGTATATAAATAACTAAAGTAAATAATTTGTAATAATTCACCAAAACCTGGTTGTTACTTGTACCTTGTCTTTCTTTTTTATGCAGCCAATTTAACTTAGTGAAGATCCTGTCTGTGCACAAGTAAAATAAATACATTTAAAAATTATGTTAGAGAATTATTTTATTACATTTTAATTAATGTTGCAAACATCCCCTATTATGGGGTCAGTTGCAATATTTGACTTTGTCTATTCAAGTATAAATTGTACATATATTATCACGTAAACATGATGTGGGTGTATTTGTATTTTTTTGTATTTAAATTTTGGCTTTCCAATAAAAAACAATCTCTGAGAAACTCAAGGAAATGTAAAAAGTGTTGCAACTGTCCCCGTTCTCCCCCTACAAAAGATGATCTGCGGTTACAACATTTTTCAACAGTTCCAAAAGGAAAATACAAGTTGCAATTAAGTCCAGAGTGAACTATGCAATTAACATCAATTTGTCAGTGCATCAATTTATCAATGTTATTATATTTCTTCTTTTTTAGATGTTACTCTTGGATGAAACGGTAACCTGTTAATTTAATCTTTCAGCGCTCAACATTAGCAAATTCAGTGCGAGTGAACCAATCATCTCTCCCTCATTACTGCTAGTTACAGCACAAAAACATGGATGAACGTCGGAAAGTCGCAGAAAGACGTAAAGAAAACAGTTAAACAATGTTACTTTGTAAGTCTTAATGTTGTTATTTCGTCTGAATATCTTCATTTGTGAGATTTAAGTCAGTCAAAACAGTTTTGAGGTTAATTGATATAAATTTGTCTCTGGAAACTGGTGATCAGTGACCAGGGTGGTCCGGGTCTGTGTACCTTCGGATCATTTGTTTTCTCGTTTTTTTCTTTTCTTCTAAACAGAAAAACAAAGAAACTGTTCATTTATCACATATTCGACACTTCTCGTGAACATAAATAAACAAATATTGTGTATTTTTTTCCATATTTTTGTTTTCATCACACTTTGTTCTAATCCGCCAAGCGGAAACACAATAAAACCAAAATGATTAAACAGCATGGATATTCGTTCTCTACATAGGCAGGAATAAAAAGCCCCTTTCCGCTGATTGGTCAACCAAAGATAAAGCTGTCAACAGTTCTTACTCAGCTCTACGCAACAGAATAAATTATATATACTGTAGGAAGCGATCAAAGAACGTTCCCTTTGCAACCGCTGGAACTGTCAATCAAACAGCGCAAGTGTTCTGGACTCTCGTTACAATATCGAGATCACTGCATTCATGCGCTCAACATGTCTGTGATCGGCTACAATGCTCATCATCCACTGCAACCTTTCATGCCACGATCTAAATATAATTGCTATAGATCTATATATAATGCTATAATCAACACTTTTCACGATTAGGAAACCTTGAGAACGGTAATAGTAAAAGTGGGCTAAAAGTCTTTGAGAGAATTCCACATGTAATACTAGCTATTTCATATCCAAAGATGTTAGCCAATCACAGCAGAGGGCGTTTACACTGAAGTCTCACATAGACACGCCCCTTCAATCAGAATTCAAATCAGAGGGCTAAAATCAGGGTATGAAAAAAAAACTTTTATTTTTCCAATGTAAAAATCATAATAACGTTATTATAAGCGCATCCCAGGAAACATTAAAATAATAAAATAATGCAGTTCATAACCCCCTTAAATAAGAAATGTATTTTGGTTATATTACATGTTTACTTTTTTATTTAATCATTATCAAGAGTTACACCGTAACACAATGTCAGTACTAGGATGAAAATTAATTAGAAATTAAGATAAAAGTAAAAAAATCTGAATTTTACCTTTGCTAAACAATATATCTGTCAACTGAATGATATGATAGATAGAAAATAAAATTAATTCTCGATTAAAGAAGCTTAAGTTTAAGGCAAATAAAACCATGAAATGTATTTAGTGTCTGGAAAAAATATCAAGCTCTATTAACCTAACAACAGTCAGCTTCAGTTAGTATTTGCTTCCTGGAGAATCGGGCTTGCAGCCTGTCCATATGACACACCATGTACTATGTGCACAGAGCAAAAGAAGTTGAGCTTCTCCTCACAGTCTCTGTGTGTCCAGACCCTTGTTTGCTTGTCCAGGGCTCCACAACGAAGGTTTCTGGCAGGACACTGGGGCAGTCCCGTCTGAGACCAGGCCGTAAAGTCAAGATCATCTCCATTGACCCAGAGCCACTCTCCTGCTAGAAAGCGTAAACCAGTCCACACATATCCAGTGTCAGCCTGTGTGATTTTCCCTGAAGCAGAATCCAACCTGTTCATTGAGCTCAGACTCGCCAGATCATCATAATGTTGTCTGCAGTATTCCAGAGCTCCTTCCCAGCTCTCTTTCTGCTGCACCAGAACAAACTCTGATATGTTCATACAGAAGAAGGCATTTTTATCCATGCATTTAAAGTCATGCAGTTTCTTATGACCTTTGTGTAGAAAAGCGCATTCATCATCTTCAGGTTGTTTAGTATCCCAGCTAGTTTGTGTTGCGTTTTCTCCTCCGGTCCACTTCCAGACTCCGGATATTTTGTAGAGACCAACCCAGGCATCAGAAGTTTGACCGACTGCACCTTCCAAAAATTGCTGCTCCTCGCTCTCAGTGGTGAAGGTGGACAGGTCATGAAAGAAAGTTCTGCAGTGATGTAGTGCAAAAACCCATGGCTTCTCATCATTCACGAAGAAATGTTGTTTAATGAGGCCGGAGGAAAGTCCGTAGAGCTCCAGGATTAGCAGCACAGTGAGTGTCGTCTTCATCTTCCTCCAGTGAAGAGGTTTGGTGATTTGTCAATGATTAGTTGAGGTAGAGGCCAGAATTGTGCACGATGGCACTGACTCTCTCTTACTTAAACTGACCAATCACAGCACACCTTTACAGTCAGAACAAACAAATCAGCTGCATTCAACCAATCAAATAAACCTCATAATATTTCTAAGAAAGAAACTGTGGGCAGGTAAAACTGGCATGGAACATATATGCATGTGCATGAGCTGAACAACATACAAATAAAGTAGACCGTAGTGTCCACCTGTAAACCCTTGGTATTTTTCCAACTCTTTTCAAAAGTGTTTGGGTAGATTCTCTCAGTCATACTCTGTTGCGGAAATGCAAACAGATCCAGTAAAGCATATCTTGAATAGCATCCAAACAACCTGAAAAGCATTTGCCTTTGGGCTGGGCCGTAGCTAATGAGGTGAAAGGTGTGAGCGATTGCAAGGTGCAGGCAGGATTCATGGAGGATCTAACATTATAAATTAAATTCGGTATACATCCCAATGAAAATTAGAAGACAATACTCTACAATGCACTGTCTTCTGACTCATTTCTATCATGGGCAGGATAATATTTTCAGAAATTTGAGCTAACGTAGCTCTTCTGTGTGATCAGACCAGATGGGCTAACCTTAACTCCCAGCGTGCATCAATGAACCTTGACCCATGACCATAGAGCCAGTTCACTGGTTGTCCTTCCCTCCACCACTTTTGGTAAGTAGCATCCACTGCATACCGGGAACACCCCACAAAACTTGGGGATGCTCTGACCCAGTCATCTAGCTATCACTATTTGGCCCTTGTCAGAGTCACTCAGATCTTTTTCGCTCTCCCATTTTTCCTGCTTCCAACACATGAAATTCAAGAACTGACTGTTCACTTAATGCCTAATATATTCCACATCTGGACAGGTGTCATTGTATTAACCTGATAATGTCCGGTTTTGTAAAAGTGAGCTTTGCATTCAAATGCTGAAAAATGGCCTCACATACAGTAGCAGATAGTCTGAAAATTATTTGAAATAGTTTTTAAATGCACTAAGAAAATGCTACTAATAAATATCAATTATTTACCATGCACATATGTTTGCATGTATTACTTACTTGGTTTTAGACGATTAGGTGAGGATTTTGTTTACCAGTGAACTGTGAGTGAATGTTAATGTGTATTTGCAGTGATGTACATTCCGTACATTACAGCTGACGTAACAAAACCAAATTATTGGTAACCAAAGTTACCAACAACATATCAAGCAAAACATCAGTCTGTCTGAGAGTATTGGCCTTCGATGTGCTGTTGAATCAGTGAAAATTATCTTTGCTATTAATATTATTATTATTACCAATACTAATACTACTAAAATAATTACTGTATGCTTTAATATCCAACACCACTTGTTATACTCAAGATGGCTTTGTGGATGTCACACTGAAAATTCACAGTGAACGCAACATAATACAAACAAATAAAGAAATAGCCATCTACAACATCCAAAATCATTCAAAACGTGTTCTATTGTCAGAGCGCAACTCACTTACATGAAGGGTCAGTCTGCTGGAAGTGAGATATATCCAGCTGCAGACCCGCAGCACCACCAGTTTCAGAACCCCCAGCGCCAGAACCGGAAGTGAGGGGCGGAGTTATTTACAATGAGACAAGCATGTAAACGATGAAGAACTAATTTGAAGAATGTTAACCCTTTCACACGTAAGTTTAAAATATTCTAATTGACCCCCCCAGCGTGAGTTTTTCAAGGCGACCGTTATTTCGAATCTGTCACTTTATGGTTTCCATGGTGACGCATCACTGCTTGTCACGTGACACAGCGCAACCACAACACAGCGCTGAATGAATGATGATCTGCTTTTATGTAATTTTTCCTTTTTTATTCTAAATATTCATTACTTTAACTTACATATTTGTTGAGTCTCTTTTCTGTCTCTGCTTACTGAAAAAGGTGTATACATTGTATAAGCTACCATTGACTAAACATTGGGGATTAACTTAGTCTACAATAACTACAAATTAATTTAATATATATTCATTCTGGAGATTCCCGAATGTTTTGTTCAAATATTTGACTTGCTGTATCCACATTATAATATAGGATCTACAAATGTACACTACTCTGCATTGTGAAAAGCCAGTGTCAAGGTCCAGCACACTTCTGAATGATTGGTTTTCATAACTACTTTAACAATGGTATGTGTCACTTTACAATAGTTTGTGGCATTTTCTCTCATGCTAGTTTACAATTATTTGAAATACCTGATTGGTAAGTGTCAATTTGTGGTGCACAAACAACATACTCCTGCTTGTAAGTAGTACCACTTTAATAAGAACATTTTACTAAAATAGCTAAATAGTTTCTATATTCTTGTATAGTTACAAATGACAGCTTAACTGTCCTATATACAAATACAAATAAATGTGTTATCATAACAACTGTATTTACAATATGTAGGTAAATACATTGTAAAAATTATTATAAAAAAAGAACCATAGTAAATATAAATGCATACAACGGACCACGATATTAAAAATATGGTGAAGCCCAATGTTTCTGTACCTTAATGTATCATTATAACATACGTATAAAGTATGACGTTTCGTGTGTAATAAAAGTATACCGTTTCGTGTCTAAGCAAATTACTCTCCAAAACGCGTTACTCGGTTTAGAACGTAAGCACCTCACTTCCGGTTCTGGCGCTGGTGTTAGAACGTAAGCTCCGCACCTCACTTCCGGTTCTGGCGCTGGTGTTAGAAATGTAAGCTCCGCCCCTTACTTCCGGTTCTGGCGCTGGTGTTAGAATGTAAGCTCCGCCCCTTACTTCCGGTTCTGGCGCTGGTGTTAGAATGTAAGCTCCGCCCCTTACTTCCGGTTCTGGTGCTGGGGTTCTGAAACTGGTGGTGCTGCGGGTCTGCAGCTGGATACTATAGCTGGAAGTTCACTCAAACCATCAACACAAATTATCCCTCACATGCAAAAGACGCCGGCAGATATATAGGCTGTTCCGTTTCACAGATTGTTACCCTTTCTGAGTTTAATTATGCCCAGTTTACACAGAATTTATTTTTGCATTCCACAGCACTGCTTAAAATTGACAAGAAATGGAAGTTGTGGTATTTTCTTCCCTATTGTGATATCCAAGTGAAACTGCTTCTTGAATGATAAACAAAATGTAGGTAGGACTAAATGCACCTTATAGTAGGTTGATAGATGACAAACATCCTCAGAGGTTGTGTTGATCGCATTTAACTTCTGTTGATCAACTATTCATTCTGAAATTGGGGAAATATTAATAATTTTATTTCACTTTGCATACATTTTGAAAAAAGTAGCTGTGTGCTTGAACTGGCACCTCCATAAGTTTGTGCCTAATGATCAAAATATCCACAAGTTGAGAATGTTCTAATAAAACATATTTTGAACTTTTTGTATTTCAAAGGATCAAAGGAACATGGTTATTAGAAAATCACCTAATAATATTACTGTCAACTATATAGACCACATTATAATTAATGGCAAATGGGAGAGGTCGTGGTGCCAATGTCAACAGTGACCGCTACCTACTTATTGGGAATGGAGACGTTACGTCGTGACGACGAATGGGGTTTCGCATAGAAAGCCTGTCAACTAAGAGAATATAAAACGAGCCAAAGGCACAGAAATCCCATGGGTCTGCGGAATTTGCATAGCGTAACTACGCCCCACCTTGTGGGTATATGAGGAAGTACGCTGGCAACATGCAGATATGTTTTCTCGCTGAGGAGCCGAGACTGAACCCAGGCATTCCAGCGGTACAGCAGAAGAGGCTGGGAGATACGTCATGACGACGAATGGGGTTCCCAGTCTAATCACGCCACCTCAGCTGTCTTCCAGTGCCCTGCGTAAGTCTGAGCTCCCTGTCGTGAGACTAGCACGGAAGAAGAAGTCCTACTTAACACAGGAATACCAAGGTACACACTGGGAAGTATATTACAGTGGAAATATGCAACACAATGCCTGCCCGAAGGGAGGACTTACAGAATACACATATGACCTGCGGGCCGCAGGCTGCATATGGGAGAACACTGGGGTATCCAGCCTGCAGGGTGGACTCTTTCAATGGCAAGGTGGCTTGCCAAGGGAAAACACATGCTCAGAGAGGCTTACAGTGGAAATACACACTGGTCGCCCAAGGGGGGAAACATGCACATGGAACACCTAGCCAATCACGAGGGTTGAGCAACCAGGCAGCACTCAGGTGACGGCATCATCAGTGTAGGAGGAACTCAGGGTCTTGGAAGGAAGAACTCACCTGAGTGAATATAGCGCACTTATCCAGTCTGTGGAGTGTAATAGCGCAGCAAGCGATGAGCGGGTCCTAATACCGGCCAGTGGGGGCGAGTACATGAGTCAAGTCAAGTCACCTTTATTTATATAGCGCTTTTTACAATACAGATTGTATCAAAGCAGCTTTCACAGTGATAACATGAAAATAATACAAAAAAGTTTGTTTCTAGAAGAAAATTGCGTAATCGTCCACCCTAAGTAAGGCGGATCATTAATATTGTTGAATATTAAATGTCTCCAACTAAGCAAGCCAAAAGCCAAGGTGACAGTGGCAAGGAACCAAAACTCCATCAGTGACAGAATGGAGAAAAAAACCTTGGGAGAACCCAGGCTCAATCGGGGGCCAGTTTTCCTCCTGCCAACGAATGAACAGTGTATGAATATGATTTGGGCAGCAATACAAGTCAGATTGGATCAGAACATTTAGAGTATTTATCCATTTCCATCTGGTTGGAAGTCGAAGTCATCACGCCGGTATGGAAACGAGTTGTTGAGGATCAGTGCCGATGACTACCTTCACAGGGCTGATGAGGCTGGCACTTCAGGGATGCATTGGGATGGGTCCAGGTGCAGGTCCACCATAGGGGAGAGACTAGTTGACACTTCAGGACTGCGTTGTCGTCATCGTGTCCAGGTGCTGGTCCTTCATCAGATCTGGATACGGCCTGGACCCGGCGGACTGCGGTAAACCTCGGGGATAAACAGAGAGACTAATATTAGCGGTGGTGGATGGTGTCTATGTTGCGCCCTGTAGCGCAGAAAAATAAGAATAATTTAAAGGGGCTTTTTATAATAATTTCTGCACAAACCATCAATTCTGTATTAACCCCGATTAAATATCAGTAGCCGACTACGCCACCTAGGTTGTTGTAATGGAACCCAGGACCCAAGTTAATCATTCACTGAGGGCTGGACAGTATTGACACTCAACAGATAGATTGATTTACAACAACACTTTATTAGACCATAAAATGGTCTCAATATTAAAAGCAGTTATCAAAGGAATGCAGTCCTCAGCCCAGTCTGGGATGATGTCCTTATGGTGAATGAACAAATGTCCTGGGTTGGTCTCACAGCATGTAGGTCTCCACAGATCCAGAGATTTATAAGGTACTAGAAAAGAATAAGAAACAACTACCAGTATCTCCAGTCCAATGCAAGAAAAAGCTAACTACAACTCTCACTGGTGCACGCAAATACCCACACTATGTAGTACACACTGCAACCCCAAATAAATCACACCACAGCAAAGAGAAAAACAAGAGCTATGGATTGTAAGTTATACTGGAAATTAGTTCTTAGTCTCTTATTATGAATTCTCTATTATGAATTGTCTCTATTATGAATTAGATGCAAAATGATCAACACAATATTCATCAGACGGTCTTCAACTGGGGTTGTACTCACAATATGACTGGGTAGCAATTCCCACTACCCAGTCTAGTTAATTTCCAGCGTTGTGCAATCCTCCATCACCGTCTCACCAACCGCGGCCTCACTCGTCTCCGACCAGCACTCGTTGATTCGCTTCTCCAAACAGCAATCGCTGACTCACTCGTCCCTGTACCGCTGACTCCCTCGTCTACAACAGCTGCGCCCGTGATTGCTCTGCGTCGACGTCGTGCTCACCGCCCACTGTTGCAGTCCTCAAACGATCGCCGACTCACTTATCTCCAACAGCTGTGCCCGTGATCGCTCTGCGTCGCCGTCTTCACAATACTCCGACTCACTCGTTCCCGCACAGCCGTAAAACGTTTGGTTATCACTTTTCAGCGTTTCTTCTCAGACGCCAGCACCTGTTTAAAACACTCAACCGGATATCGACTTGCACGTAAAAGACACAGTCCAGACGACGCACCACCCCTCTAGTCTCTCAAGCACACGGTCTTAAAGGGCAACAGTCTCCACCTTTTTCTTAACCAGCCTATGACACTAGGTCACTGATTAGTCTATTTACAGGTGTTAGGAAATGAGCATAGTACAAAAGTCATTTGATCGATGAGTCAATCATATAACATTAAAATGTGTACCAAAAATGCATTCATCAATAATTCACTCCCATCACATCTATTTTAGAATATCTAATAGAATCGCCAATAACTAGGGCATTCAACAGGATTCTCAGTGGGTGTTTCACTGAGTGGGGAGAATCTTTTTGTTATGGTAATCGGAACGGAAGAGCGGTGTTTTGTCCCTCGACTTCAGCGTCTCACCGTCACCCAATTGCCCTGCTGCACGGGCTCTACTTCAGCCGGAACTGAACAATGTACAGTGTTAACTAAACTAGTCGCATCCAAAGCAGTATCTAAAGCCCTTGCACTCTTACTATTCTCAATTAAAGTTTGGATGCGTGTATCTAGTTCTGAAATCTTCTCCGTCAGCCTGACTATCTCCCTGCATTTATCACATGTAAAACCTGTGCTGACAGAGAAGACTATGATATACATGTTACATGAAGTGCAAGTGACAATAAGAGGAGAAGGTGACGTGACTCACCGTGTTTGTTGTCTGATCCTACTTACCATAGCTTTGATGGATTAGTAAAAGGCACGAGCGCACAAGCAAAATAAATTAAGAAATAAATAAAGAGCGCACGGATGGCACGCTAACGAATGGCTAGCGAATTACTAGCGTGTTGTGCTAGCAATGATTTAGATTGAAGCTAGCGATGTCAGGTTAATATGTGATGTTGAGTAAGTTATATTTAGCAGTATAAACAACAGGGAATGATAGTAAATAATGATTCAAAACAGAAAGATATACAAAGCTACAGACGCAAACCAACTCAGCAGAGCAGCAAGGCAGACAGGAGCAATTGAGCAGACAGGAGCCTGGCTCCTGAGGACACTGGCTCCACTCGGAGATAGTAGAATCTGGCGAATGTGTTGAGTGTCGCCCAGCCTGCAGCTCTGCAGATGTCTGTTAGCGATGCGCCATGCACTAGAGCCCAAGAGGAAGCCACACTCCTAGTGGAGTGGGCCTTCACAACAAGGGGGAATGGTCGACCTTGCTTACTGGTAAGCCAAAGCAATGGCATCCACTATCCAGTGAGACAACCTTTGCTTGCAGAGAGCTGGTCTGAGGTCCTGAAACACTGCGTTCTGTCTACGTAGGCACGGAGGGCGCGTACTGAACAGAGCAGTGCTAAGGGGCAGCGCTTGCAGGTTCACCACATGATCTCTGAAAGGAATGGTGGGAACCTTGGGCACGTATCCAGGCCGGGGTCTCGGGATCACATGAGAGTTAGCCGAATTCCACCATATCTTTATGTACACAATAATAAACTTTTACATTGTAATCCTTTTATTTTTAATATTTGGCATGTTTGTGTGCTGCTGTGCACCCCTGTGTGTAATAAGCAGAGTGTATGCGCATTGTGTACCCGCCTATAGGTGCATATTACTAATTTGCCCTTTAAATAACAAATATATATATATATATATATATATATATATATATACTGCGCCATTGACTTTAGACCAGGTTCAATGACACAGTCTATTTCTGTTGCCTCAAAATAGTAACGCGCCAACAATGCACCTGAACACACCTCGTTTTCAGACCAACAGCCCATGGGCACACAAATGGGCGCAAATGCATTTGCTATTTAAACAACGTGGATGATAACTGAAAATGATAACTGCGTCGGGCTGAAACTAGCAAAAAACACTTGCGTCGTGCCTGGCGGCGCATTGCGCTAGATGTATGATAGGGCCCTAAGAGCTTCTCATATGCAAGAGTGTGAGGTGGCGAGTTCTCAACATCTCCCGTCTCGATACACACAACATCCAACTCCTCAGAGCCTGAGGGCGGAAGAATCTGCAGAGCATGCTTCCAAACCTTGAGATGAAGCACTGGCTCCAGCAGGTGAAGGCAGAGAATGCAATATGCATCTCTAACCGCTCTACCAGTTTCATCTGCAAATGGGACCAGATCTGCGAGGAACGCGTGCCAAGGCACCCTTCTCAAAGAATGGGCTGCATAATCTCTCCGATCTTCTTCCTGGTAACCATGGAGTGGATCATGTGGAAATCAACAGCTGACAAACCCAGAAGCATCCATTAGACTCCATTCACACAATGGGTCATGAACTGCATTAAATATATATATATATATATATATATATATATATATATATATTAGGGCTGGGGGAATTAATGCGTTAATTTTTGCGATTAATTTGAAATGTTTAACGCGTTAAAAAAAAATAACGCAGCACCTTTTTTTTGCCTCGTTTTAATGATTTCCTGCTGCGTCTGCTATTAAACAGGCTGAAATATGCCGCCCCTCCGTGTTCGGCGATCAGGTTTCATTCTCGCGCAGGTTTCATGAGCGGGTCTTTTCCGCTCAGTATGTGCGTCGCGTTCTGTGCTCCGCGCGCGCGTGTGTGTTGGCGCGCTCTGTCGTTAACGGCCCAGCAGCGGCTCTCTCTCCGTTCCGTGTGTGTGTGTGTGTGTGTCGGCGGCTCTGTCGTTAATGGCCCAAAGGCTTCAATCATGTACCAAGCACTTGAAAAGTAAAGTCCACTCAAATGACGTGAAATTTCTCTGTAGACTTCTGTTTGCTGAGCTCAGCTGGTATAGTCACAACAATGGTAAAATGACCTGCTCTGATCACATGCTCTGGTAATAATAGCTTTGTAGGACTATATTTTGTTTTGATAATTATTAAAATAATAATAATAATAATAACCTGTTAAATTGATTATGTTGATTATTGAAAAAGAATAATATATTGATATATTGATGTTTAATATTTTAATATAGGGATATTTTCTGTTCCTTTTTTTTTTCCTGTGTTGTTTAATTAGGTGATTCTAAGTTTAAATATTGATGATTACAAGCTTGGGGGAAACGCAATTAATTGCAATTAATTACAGAAAATGTGCAATTAATTAGTTAATTTTTTTTAATCGATTCCCAGCCCTAATATATATATATAGTTCTCTGAGGTCCACATAAAATGTTATCGAGATTTTTAAATAAGAATCACAATTTAGAAGTAACAAGCTTTTTTCAATCTTGTTTTTAAACCTCTCTTTCAAACACACTGTTTTGATGGGCAGTACCGCATTCAAAACTTAGAAATAAACGCCCACTGCTATGATTGGGTAACAGTTTGCATATTCAAATCATTTTCAACAACCCCGCTATGGCACGTGTGGAATTGTTTGAAAACTTTAGATGTTGAAAAATATCTCTTACATTGTTGAAACATTTGCCAACACTGTGAAACATTTATGCACATTGTATATGCGTTATAAGTCTTGGTTGTGACAAATAAAGTTTAAGTACTTAGAGTAACCACAGTTATAATTGACAAAGGATGACTTGCAGTGTTTCGTGAAAATGGAATTATGAATGAATGTACAGTACCATTGTTTGTCACACTGATGTTCTTATAGGCTATTCATAGTTTATCCGGTAACACTTTACAATAAGGGTGCACTAATAAGCATTAATTCATGCTTAACTAATGCACAGATAATACTGAATTAATGTATTACTAATGATTATCTAAGCTATTCATTGATGATTGCCTCATTAGCAACTAATGAAGAGTCTGTCTGGTTAATATATTAGTTCATATATGAATTGTTATTAATTAAATATGCAAGTGTGTATTAATTCCATAATACCTTATTTTATTAACTAATAGTTGTAGCAACATTGTCTGACATCTGGTCAAATTAGGGAATCGTGATTCTCGCGAACACTTCATTAATTTGCCTGAACAGAGAAGAGGTCTGTGTCTCGTTTCTCCATTACAACACACACACAAAGAGACACGTGACACCCAAAATTCCTCACACTAAGGAACACATGTAACAGGACACCCACGTCTCCAGAGAGATAAGCACGCACACACCAAGAGACTTTATTCAACAGAATCATATTTAAGACCTCAACAAATGGACTTGATATTTTTGTGTTGCCATTTATGTGTCACGACCGATGTGGAATTGATTTCAATATTAATGTGTATTAATCAAAATCTAAATGCTTCTAATCTGTATATTTAATGTAACTTTGTTATCATATACTCTGAAAATGATGTGTTTGATACCATTTTGAATCTTAAGACCTAACGGAGTTGAATCTCGATAATAGACTGCAATGATATGATTATTTCGATATGAATTCTTTCCAGTCATAGGAATTACTAAAAGCCCTATCATAAATTATACAGCAGGGGGTCTCTTCTCTGACAGGACAAAGAGAGTTTCCCGCTTTCGAATCACTGAAGGTTATTGGCTACTCGCGCCAAACGAAGGTGGAGCTATACATTCTTTAAAAAGCCAAAGCTCCCCCAAAACTCCCTGTAAGAGCCACATAAGGACTAGTTCATCTGAAATAATAATTTAGTTTAAAACCAGTAAAAGAACATTTATAAGAAATATATTGGTTTAGTAATGTTTAGTAATGCATGATTTAGTAATGTTTAGATTTGATAATATTTCAGTATTTTGAGCTTCCAGTCAGATAGCACTACGTCATAGCGTAAGCGATTGGATGAGACTGTCCTCCTCCAAAAAACGACCGTAAAGGTCGTTTGTGCAAGCAGCTTATTACGACCTATACTTACGTTTTAAAGTTAAACTCCCTCTAGCGCTCATTTTAATAACGACGGTGTCGTTTGTCATGAAATGGCGTTTGACCGTCGTTACCAATCAAAATACTATTTGTTTTATCATTGTATTTACTCGAGATTACTTAATACAGAAAACTGAGATGTGTAATTAAAATGTATTTCTATTTTTAATGTATTTGATGTGCTTTTTTTTTCTTCTTCAAAAAGCCGTATTGGAAAGTAAAGAACCACATCAAAATAATTAAACTCTTATCAAATATTTTTTTTTTTAAATAACTTAAAATAAACCTTTTGTAACAAAGTAAAATAAAAAACGCTGAAAATGTTTTAAAAGCACTACAGATGATAAAACCATGATATATATAGTTTATCATCTGTGCTTTTAAAAAAAAATTCAGCGTTTTTATATTATTTTTTTTCAGGTCAGCTAATGTTTTTAACAATATCACCTTTAACCACGTTCTTGTGGCGTTGAATAAAAATAAAAATAATAAATCGATGAACCAAGAAGAAGAAGAAGAAAAAGAAGAAGAAGAAGAAGAAGAAGAAGAAGGCGCGGCGGCGGCCAGGTTTTTTCCTGACAGTCGTAGTAGTAGGTAAGGTGTGTATTTTAAGCATGTTTAAGTGTGTTAGTTTTTTCGCAATTCATGTGGAACTAAATAAGTACATTTTGACGTCTGGGTTACAATTCAGTTGCGATTGCCATTTTACTCATTAAGAAAGTAACTGTTACGTTCCTTGCTACCTAACTTACTATCTAGCTAGCTTCATCGCTAGCATTGCTAGCTTTCATGCAAAATCCTTGGTTCTGTAACTATCGAAACAGGATTATTTATGGGGCCTTTCCTAAATTATCCTTTTAATTTATTAATTAAAATAAATTCAGTCTGTAGCACAACATAGTTCAAATGGATGGCAAATAGTAATTCGCCTAAATTATTCTAACGAGACCAAGACTTGCATATAAACAAAATTGTCTGACTAATCAGATCCTCTGTCATGAACTGCAATTTCTGTCATATTGCCACAAATAATTTCAGCCTAATGTATCCCAAACTGTAAATGTTTTCTCTTTAGAGAAAAAGGTAGTTTCCGCATTATACAAATAGTATCAGGTCAGAGGTCACAACTACAGCTATCCAAATTATTAAAATTCAGGGTATCAATTAATCTAGGTACATAACATTTTAAAGAATTTAAAAATATAACAAATGCAGTAATGGCAAAATCGTTTGAAGGAATCCAGTTCATTGTTATTGCCTATTTTATTGCCACAAGTCAAGTCACCTTTATTTATATAGTGCTTTTTACAATACAGATTGTTTCAAATCAGCTTGAAAAAAAACTGCAACATTAATTTAGTTAATTCATATAGCCGCTCTGGAGAAAACAGTGATGTCATCATCCAGCTCAGTTCAGTTCTCATATAATGGTGGTGTCAATGCAGGCAGATTAGTAATATTGTTGAATATTAAGTGTATTTTGCACTTCACATGCAAAATAAATAATACCCACTAGTGCAGTGGTTCCCAAACCTGTCCTGACGCACCCCCAACACTGCACGTTTTCTTTGTCTCCCTAATCAAACACACCTGATTCAACTCATCAGCTCATTATCACATGGGTTAATGAGCTGATGAGTTGAATCGGGTGTGTTTGATTAGGGAGACAAAGAAAATGTGCAGTGTTGGGGGTGCTTCAGGACAGGTTTGGGAACGCTTCAGGACAGGTTTGGGAACCACTGCACTAGTGCATTATATGTATAGGCACACACAGGTTGACAAGGACCAGTCAGTGCCCACTCTTACAGAGTCCTGGTTGTTTTGACTAATCAATCTCATCTGTTTGTTTTCAGGTTTTTGTACCCATCCTTTATCACTGAAATATTTTACAAATCAATCGGTTCTTTTAAGAGCCAGTTTCTTTTTCCTCCTCTCTCTCTTTCTCTATTTCTCTTTCCGGTTTTGTATTTCTTTGTGCTTTTACTTTAACCTTCAATTATTTCTATTAAAAAACATCTACAAATGGCATCAGAGTCATTAAAACAATTTAATGAATGGCTGGAAGCGGCAAAAACCATGGCTGATGAGTTGGAAACCCAAAAAGTAAAGTTTTTCATACATTTTCTTTAGCATGGTATTTACCTAAATTTAAAAGAAAATGCCTCTGCAAATGCTTCTTCCAAATATATCATTTAGTTTTTTCTTTTAGACTAAAAAGAAAAGGAAAAAAAAGGGAACTGAAGTCTCCAATGTTTCCTGGAGGAAGAGAGACCAGCATGGGAACATCCTACCACAACGTGTTCGGAAGAATCGATCTGGTCAGTAAAATACACATGCATACTGTTGTTCACAAGTGTCTAAGCTTTTGGTCAGCAGTAATGTTTTCTATATCATTACATTTTGTGTTTACAGTTAAACCTGCCAGCACTAGGGAGCTCTCAGAGGTTGAGGAGGTGCAAATTATTGACATTCCGCAAGAGGTCCCGAGTCTTGGTAAGCATATTGAATTGAAAGCCTAAATAATTTCAGCTTTTATATTTAAATTTAAAATGTCGCATATAGGCAACTGTCAAAAGTATGTAATTTCCATCATGCATATGAAGTGACAAAGCCATATAAGAAATTTCTAATTTGCTTTATTAAAATGCGTTATCGCAACTGGCTTTTTCCTTATTATGATGATGATGATTTATTATTATTATTTTTATTTTTATTAATTTAGATCAACATCTTCAGAGGCTAAAAAAACTGCTAACTTCTGTCACTGTTTCTGCATCAGTGGAAGTAGAAGAGACACCCACCATGTCTGCATGGACCAGAAGACAGGTCATCTCTGAAAAAAAATTCAGGGCTGCAATGCCAGAGATCTTAAATTGCATGTTGGCTGCAGAGATAGTAACCCAGCATTGCTGTCAACAATGCAAAACTGTTGATGCTGTTGTCCGGTGCCTAGACTGTGTTCCCTCAGGAAATCATTTTTTCTGTTCAACATGTGACACTGAGATCCACAGAAAAAATGTTTTCCATAATAGGGAAGCTATGTTTGATGGTTTTTTAAAACCCATTCCTCCAACATCCTTCGTGGTGGTTGATGAAAGTGGCCAATATCAACTCAGTGAACAAGGTATGTTCAGATAATGTAGTAGGTGCCCTCTGCAGTTTCCTTTAACTTAATTTTTTTAACTTTTTTTACTGAGTAAATGTGTAGACATAACTGATATTACTTTCATAAATTTGATTTACTGCAGTGTGTATGCTTCCAATTCCTCCACCGATGCAAATCTGTTCCTGTGGTCCAAACCATGACTTAAAAATTATCCCAGGAAAGCAGACTGTATTGGTGACCATCAACGGTATTGTTTTGTCACTTCCTTCTACCTTTTTATATCCGACCAGATGAAGTCAAGCATAATAATGGCTTACTATATTCTTTTGTCCTGTGCTGTACAAATACTGGTCAAATAGTAAACACATGTTTGTTTTAAGGTCCATACAACCTGTGTCTGCCGTGTATAAGCTGTCCACTTTGTTCTTCCAAATGGACTCCTGGGATTAGTGACTTGCTTGAATATAGATACTGGCCAGCAACCACCAGCTGCCAAATGCTGTTCAAGTTTGATCTCTTCACATCATTTGAGCAGATGAAATTAGCTAGCCCAGCTTTATCCCAACAAGCATTTCTCAGAATGCTTGAACATCGATCTCTTTGCACTGGTCGGGTAAGAGCTGTTTTCATTTCCAAAGTGTTGAAAAATTCCAGACTTCAAAATAATTTATTAACCAAAATAATACCATCCTTCTTTCCAGATGGGTAGTATTTGTGGTGATACCTTCCACAGAGTCTTTCGGGAGTTTGCCTTCTGCAATTTTAAGAAAGAAGATCTGTGCCTGAGTGAGCCCTTTAAATGCCCAGCATGCACACCAGATATGCTGGCTATATCTGCAGACGGTAATCGAAAACATTACCGGTTCAAGAAGTCCAAAGGGTAAGTGGAATCTTTTTTTTTTTTACAATTTAGATATAGAGTGGTGCTGTGGTCTTTTTGTGTAGCCCTGCAATAGAGTGGCAGATATGTCCATGCTGCATGTCACCTCTCACCCAGTGCATTATGGGATAGGCTCTAGACCCCCCCCCCCCCCCCCCCCCCATGCCATTACCCTCTAAAGGAAAAGCAAGTATAGCTATTGGTTGGATGGACTGATAGTTATTTATAGAGAAACTATGCTTCACCTTATTGCTGTAAAAAGTAACCATAATTTTGTGGCATCTAAACATATTTCTTCGGCTCTAGTCATTATATAATTATACTTTTATTTGAAATTCATGGAAAGTAACAACATGTGTCAAATGTGTGATTGCTTCACATTCAAACGTAAATGCTTTTACAATTTAAAAAGTGTTTGAAAGATATAGCACTGTTTTAAACAAGCTTGTGATATTACAGTTCTATGACAACAATCTGGTAAATTGTTCACAAACTTTGTCTCCCTTCTGTAGCTTGAAGACATGAACAACAATAAAGATGTTATTTATTTTTGTACTTTAAACAGTATGTTTTTTTACTTCTTACACAAGTTAATGCCAAATTACAGCATTCATTTCCACAGGACAAATCTAAGCTGATACTCTAAACACAGTGTTTCAGATCAAATGTAATTCATAGACTAAACTGTGTGGCACATTTATGGTTACCGGTATTTGTCATATTAATGTATGTGAATGCAATGTTTAATCATGATTATGTTATTGTTTTGGCGATTAATTCCTCTTATTTAACAGGACAGACGAACCATCTCTTTTTGATGGACTGTTCATTGCACAAGATGCCAAAGTATCTGCCTTTGTTGACCAAATAAGAAGCCAGATGTTTAGTGTAAGGATTTCTTCAACTCTATAACCCTTTTATTTTATTTTATTTTTTACTTGTCCTGGGATTACATGTAACATATTGTTTCTACTTTCAGAGGACAGGTCATGATGTTTGCGGACCGGCAACCTTTACAGCAGGCAGAGAAACATCACAGAAGTCCAGGGCCAAGGTGGATGAAGAGGGCCTTGAAATCGCTGTGTGCAGACATGGAATCTTGCTGCAAGGCTTGAATCACTACCGTGGTGAAATATATGCCTACCCAATGTTCCTGCAGAAGGAGCTGGCACAAGCTGCAAATGCAACATTCTTTTGTATGGACATTGCTTGCAGGTAGATAGCCATTGCCAAATGATAACTGAAGTTTTTACTGCTGTTTTACCTTTATTAATATATGCCATGCATGGGAATAACACCATGACTAGCTAAAAATCACACATTTTATATATTACGGAATTAGAAGATTAATATGGCTACCATGTTATCAGTATTGATACCACAAATAACCATACATATGACTACATACTGTAGTGTTCTTTGATTGGTTACAGGAATTGTACAAGTCACATAGGTCCTGGTTTGTCTCCTTTACCAGTGTTGCAAATTTTCCCATTACAGGTACTGGCCTTATTTGGAAAAGATGGCAGAGAAGTTTTCTGAGCTCCGACCACTTACCATGATGAAGCCTTTCCTATCTGTAATGCATGCCAAGGCTCACACTGGCAAATGTGAGGTACAGTGTGCGAATTAAGTTTACGTTTTAACGCATCAGAAAAATTTAGCTTGATTTTTATTTCTGTAAATATGCACATTTCAGAAAAATTAGTGCACATTAGTGAAATACTTTAATGCAGTGGTTTTCAAACCTGTCCTGGAGGACCCCAGCACTGCATTGTGTTCAGTATGTCTCCCTTATCTGACACACCCAATTCAGGTCTTGCAGTCTCTACTAATGAGCTGAGTTAAATCAAGTGTGTCATATAAGTGAGATATACAAAATGTGTAGTGCTGGGGGTCCTCAAGGACAAGTTTAAAACCACTTATTTAGTGTGTGTAGATCTAGACACGCACACGCACAAAACGCTTATGAACTTTTAAAACATAGTTAACATTACTATCAGTGATCATACTGTACTGGTCATTCTGGATTAACAGCAGGGCTGTTTGTAGGATATGCTTCCTAAACCCTTCCAAAAGTTCCAACTGCACAATTGCAGTTGTGAAGGCTTTTCTTTCATTATTATCCTACCTCAGAACATTTTATATTTTCACATATTAAACATCAAAATTTGCTCATGGCACCAAATTCAATTGAGGATACACAAACCAGATTTGAATGATAAAGGTCTTGATCTTCTTTGGAGCAGGTAAGGTGGGGCGGTAGAAGCCAGGATGGGGCAGGAAATACTGTTGGTGAAGAGGTGGAACAGGTCAATAGCTTCCTTTCAAGGGCAGCTCTTACTACAAAGTACATGACCAAGTCAGGTTGGTTGAAAAAAGGGTTAACCCTTGTGTTGTACACACAATGGTAGGATTGTACAATTGATTTGTTCTTATCGGTTTTGTTTTTTATAGGCAGAGGAGATATGATAACTGTGCTTGCCATGGGATGGAACCATAGGAAGGTGCAGAGTCTCCACAAGACACTGGTGAAAAGATTTGTCAAAGTAAGAAGCCTACACTGCACGTTAACCCACCGGGTCTGAGGTGTTTTCTGTGCCCTGGAGACACTATAATCAAGAAAGTGGTTCATCCATTGCACTCCGGCTATGCTGATCCCTGCAAATTCCCCAAATGTATAATCTTGACTGCATAACTGTGATCGTGCTCTCCCTGCATTTTTTTCGGGGGCATTTATGGTTAATTTTGCAGTGATGCTATATTTTCTGTCTTTTTTTATTTTTTTAAATAGACTACACAGAGAGCAGAAATGGAAGCAGCCAGTCTTGAGAGTCTCAAACTGGAGTTAAACATCTCTATGGAGGATGCAGATCGGTGGGTGTGTGATGTCAAGCAATGGGCAGCCACTGGTATGTCATCTAGTCGCTGGTGTATAAATTGGTACTTTATTTCCATATATTTGTCTACATTTTTGCAGTGATACTGTTTTCTGTAATGGTCCACTTTGCTTATTTCTGGTTTTCAAGAGAGACACAGTACTCACAGTAGCCAGGAAGAGCTCCAGACAGAAATCGATGAGATTATTTATTCCATCCGAAGAAAGAAGCATGATCTGTATCGACAAAATGGTATTTGCTACTACATCACTCAACTTGCATTTTTTTTGTTGTTTTTTTTCCTAACAATCTTTTTTTAACCTTACAGACAGCAACCAAACAAGGCAACGCAAACGGAGAAGACTTGGTGAGCTCAAAAAGACACTTAGAGAGAAGATAGTGCTGTACAACACCATTCCTGGCTGTGAAGAGGAAATTGACACCGAAGCAGCATGCCGTCTCTCTGATGATTTTATTCTGCCCTGGGAAGCACAAGGAGATGGTAAGTAATGTGTTGTATTTTTTTGCTTTTTTAAATTCACAAAATTCAGTTGATTTGTTAATAATAATAACAGTCAGCAATTTAACACTGCCACCCAGTAAAAAAGGTGCAAAATACAGTAAAGACTAACACATTATATATTCTGTTGTTATCTGAAATATAATCTGTAACGTTCCCATATGAAGACATAGTGATAATCTGATAGTTATTGTTACTCCTGTAACACATTCTATACTAGTAGTGGTCATCACTTTTTTGCAATAACCAAACACATTTAGGATGAAAGCCATATCTATCCTGAAATGGCAAAATCCTACCCAAGCATGAAATAAATCTGCCTACAAATTAGACATCCTACATCATTCAATATGTCTTGAATAAAAAAAAAAACACGTATCTTAATACTGGGATGAGCATTTCTTTAACTTCCTGTTATATTGTAGTGTGATGTTTCAGTTGTTGTCAATTAGGTGTATTTTGCTGCATTATTATATGCATACTTAAGGGATGATACAGTTAGGATATTGTCTATATTACTACCCTTATACATTTTATAAAGTTATTCATCAATATTATTCTCAAGGTGCTCAAAATGCCTAATGAAGATGTAAAGCTGAATATGTTGTGTTAGAGTTTTTAAAAATTTTCCCCTCCACTTTTATTTTAAAAAATAGTGGTGAGTCTCCGCTTGAAGAGGCGACTGTTTGACCAAGTCATGCTGGTCAAGGCGCATGGAGGAGGAGAAGATCATAATTGTAAAGGAGATGACTCAGCATTATCAACATCTAAAAAAAAAATTGGACAAACTGGACCGTCTCCTTCGGGAGACTAAAGAGGACATCAAGATCCATAGTATGTACGATAAATATGTTTTTTATTTAATTGTTAAAATATGTTGATGCCACTAACCAGGATGTTGTAGTTTACTGTAAATATTGCTTCAAATCTAAAATTTTAATTCACAATTCTTGTTAGCTGTTATTTTTTTGTTTGTTTTGTGTTTTTCAGAAATGCTGCCTATTTATCAATGTAAATTTTCTTCACTTTTTACTTTAGATCCGCCTAGAGAGCTGACCGAAGAGGGACACAGGGGGCTGTACTGCTGTATCTTACACAAGCGGTACATTCTGCAGCAAAAACTTGCCGCAGTCACCAGCACCTATGGCTGTGTCAACACAGACCCGTCCTTCTTCATGCTGGAGGAAGATGTTGAAGAGGAGAGTGAGGACAACAGCAGTCCAGAACTTTCTGAAGAAGAGTTTTAAAGTTTTAGCACAAACATTGGAAGCATTGGATTCATCATCTTCCCAAAATCAGACTCCTGGGTTGAGTCTGGAAATTAAATATTTTTCAGATTAATAAAAAAAGGAAAGTCATTCTAACCCTGAGTTACTGTGTCTGTTGTTTTTTTTCTTACACCAACATGTTTCTAGTTCTTTGCAGATTTGGAAGATTTGGCTCTACATTATACATGAGCCTCTGTCACCATTGTTACAGAGGCACAGCTTGCTTACTTGTTACTTTTTAAACATT